>JAXGGA010001748.1:0-141550 GCA_038373865.1 Uloborus plumipes | reverse complement strand
GGTCCCTAAGCTAAAAGAAGCACTTGGAGGACAAAGGTTTTCTTCAAATGAGGAGATCATAAACTTTGTTAACAGCTTTTTTGAGGACACATTTTCATCATTACTTTTGGATGGATTAAAAGGATGGGAGCATTACTGGATGACGTGTGTGAACTTACTAGGAGACTATGTCAAAAAGTAACAGCCAGTTTGGACGATACAAATATTTTATCTATGTTAAGTCGGAAACTTTTCAGACAGCCCTCGTACATACAAACAGAGCCTGTAATCTTTATATCTGTGGCTTGGTTCTAAAAGGGCCAGTGTCAATTTTTTCACATTCTGTGTTATTTATGTCAAAAGTTTCCAATTTAGTAAAACACTAATTCTACAAAAGCTAATGTCTAATATCAAACTAAAATTGGTTGCATTTCCATTATAGTGTCAGCCAATGTCATTTTCACACAATGTAATAATCTTTACTAATATACTAGCTGTGGGGCCCGGCGTTACACGGGCTTTAAAGTAGTGATGAAAATTTAAATAAACTACTCGCCGTCAAGGCGGTATATAATGATATATAACCGCCAAGGCAGCTCGCCTGTAAAGTAGCGAGGAAAGTTTCAGCAAACTACTCGCCGCTAAGGCGACTCGCCTTTAAAGTAGTAAGGAAAGTTAAAACAAATTACTCGCCGCCAAGGCGGCTCGCATTTAAAGGAGGGAGGAAAGTTTTAGCGAAACCGGTTTCAAAAAACTACTCCCAGCTAAAGCGGCTCGCTAAAAAACTTTCCCGCATCAAAAAGTCAATCGCATTATTTGCACATGCTTCCTCAGGAATAAAAACAATGTCAAGTAGCACATATTTAACACTCTCCCTAATAAACAAATACAATTCCCTACCAAAAACAAATATTTCCAAACCGCTCTCTTCCTGTAACATTAATTGCAAAATTCCAAACAAAAAAGTTGTTTTAATATTTAGATCGCAGCCAAAAAAAAAAAACCCTGCTAAAAACATGAATTACGATTTAATTTGAAACACATTTTCAAAATTGTACCAGAAAAAAAATATAAGCCATTAAGTATGCAGGAATTCAAGTGAAACACGGACGATCGCATTATTTGCCTTGTTGAAACGCCGTAAAATGAAATGCTTTTAAGAAACGAAATGAAGAAAAGGACACCAACAATGAATTTAAAAGATGTCGCCATAGCAACGCAATAAAACTTTAATAGTTTGATCAGGAAAGAGGTTTTCGAACTCAAAGTTCAAACGCTTGTAACTTTTTTTCTAGTGGAGATAAAAGCTTGGTTCTTCGACTGTAAGTCGAATCAATTCTGGGGTTAAAAATATCGCTCTATCCAATGGCGTAAAAATCAAAACTGTGGAATAATTAGTTTATTTTTTATTGATGGTTTTAATGAACCAAGTATTGCAAGAAATCGGGTGAAGCCTTGCAAAAGGCAAGTTTAAAAATTGAATAACTCGTGCTGTGTTTAAGTTAAAGAATCGGAACAAACTGCATAGGACGGACAAAATTTTTCTGCTTCCAACGATATATAACATTAATATGTGCAAGTAATTTTTAATCCCAGTATTCGGCGATTTATGAGAAAATTGCCTTGAATTCGACTAAAAAACGAATCGCTCATCGAATCTTTTCAAACTATAGCCTAAAGTCTTTCTGGATAAATGGACTATTCAACACAAAAAGAATTTTTCAAATCGAACCAGTAGTTCCTGAGATTAGCGCGTTCAAACAAACAAACAAACAAACAAACTCTACAGCTTTATATATTAGTAAAGATAAAGCTGTAGAGTTTGTTTGTTTGTTTGTTTGAACGCGCTAATCTCAGGAACTACTGGTTCGATTTGAAAAATTCTTTTTGTGTTGAATAGTCCATTTATCCAGAAAGACTTTAGGCTATAGTTTGAAAAGATTCGCTAAGCGATTCGTTTTTTATTCGAATTCAAGGCAATTTTCTCATAAATCGCCGAATACTGGGGTTAAAAATTACTTGCACATGTTAATGTTACATATCGTTGGAAGCAGAAAAATTTTGTACGTCCTATGCAGTTTGTTCCGATTCTCTAACTTAAACACAGCACGAGTTATTCAATTTTTAAACTTGCCTTTTACAAGGCTTCACCCGATTTCTTGCAATACTTGGTTCATTAAAACCATCAATAAAAAATAAACTAATTATTCCACAATTTTGATTTTTACGCCATTGGACAGAGCGATATTTTTAACCCCAGAATTGATTCGACTTACAGTCGAAGAACCAAGCTTTTATCTCCACTAGAAAAAAAGTTACAAGCGTTTGAACTTTGAGTTCGAAAACCTCTTTCCTGATCAAACTATTAAAGTTTTATTGCGTTGCTATGGCGACATCTTTTAAATTCATTGTTGGTGTCCTTTTCTTCATTTCGTTTCTTAAAAGCATTTCATTTTACGGCGTTTCAATAAGGCAAATAATGCGATCGTCCGTGTTTCACTTGAATTCCTGCATACTTAATGGCTTATATTTTTTTTCTGGTACAATTTTGAAAATGTGTTTCAAATTAAATCGTAATTCATGTTTTTAGCAGGGGTTTTTTTTTTTTTTTTTGGCTGCGATCTAAATATTAAAACAACTTTTTTGTTTGGAATTTTGCAATTAATGTTACAGGAAGAGAGCGGTTTGGAAATATTTGTTTTTTTTTAGGGAATTGTATTTGTTTATTAGGGAGAGTGTTAAATATGTGCTACTTGACATTGTTTTTATTCCTGAGGAAGCATGTGCAAATAATGCGATTGACTTTTTTATGCGGGAAAGTTTTTTAGCGAGCCGCTATAGCGGGGAGTAGTTTTTTGAAACCGGTTTCGCTAAAACTTTCCTCCCTCCTTTAAATGCGAGCCGCCTTGGCGGCGAGTAATTTGTTTTAAGTTTCCTTACTACTTTAAAGGCGAGTCGCCTTGGCGGCGAGTAGTTTGCTGAAACTTTCCTCGCTACTTTAAAGGCGAGCTGCCTTGGCGGTTATATATCATTACTGAAACTTTCCTCGCTACTTTAAAGGCGAGCTGCCTTGGCGGTTATACATCATTATATACCGCCTTGACGGCGAGTAGTTTATTTAAATTTTCATCACTACCTTAAAGCCCGTGCAACGCCGGGCCCCACAGCTAGTAGTTACATAAAATAGTAACAGGTCAAAAAATTTCATGTGATAAAATAATGTTTCTTTACACTAACAATAAACAAATACCAAAAAATAATAATGGAAATCTTAATATAAGAAAGTTATAACATTCTAAAAAATCTCAAATATCTTTCATCGCCTTTTCTCGAAACTAACATTTTTGACTTAGGCCCTTTTAGAAACAAGCCTCAGATATATATATATATAGATGTTCTAATTACCTTGGAACATTTCCACAAATATTGTATGATGCAGAAAAATTAGAAGTTCCAAAAGATAGTTAATTTTAATTGTTGTTGAGCTACGTTGAGGCGCTCAACAAGAATTAGAATTATTAGTGATATGTAATAAGCACCCGGTCAACGCTGGTTAATAAGCTAATATAACAAAAAGTATAAATCAGGCTCCATTCCCGTCCGCCAGTTCTATAATCCCACGATTAAAATCATCTTAGATTATTTCATAACATTGGTTGAACAACTCCCCACACATTAATAAAATTTTCATTATTCGTTCGATATATTTTAGGCTTATCTTCGGGTGGAGTAGCGGCAATAGTTTTTGTCATCATTGCACTTTTTGGAACTGCTGCAGCATTTTATATTTACAAGAAAAGACAGTAAGTAAATGTTTCGTTGCTTTTTAATACGTTTTTATTTGTTTAACATGTAGGTTTGTTTGTATGTATATAAGTAACTCTAAATAAAAGCTGCAATTCACGTTCTTTATAAAAATAAAAGTAATATATTTAATACAATTATTAATACCAAAGGCTAAACTATATTACATGTTGATGTATTATAAGTACATATAAACTTAGCTGATATTCAATAGTTTTGAAATAAGGCCCCTATATAGACGAGCCGACGCATCAAGATTTAGGCAGGGATTCAAGTGAAACAGGCAATCGCAAATTACAATCGCGACTGGAAATGAATTACATTAGAACGTTTCTTGATAAAAACATCGTGACGTTAGCGTGACGTTTGCCTATGAAAAGCGAGTTAGATAAAACGTCACAGCCTACTTGGCGAATAAGAGGAGATCGCTGAGTGCTTGTGAGCTCTTATTGGCTCCACCCGTAGTGACGTCATGCCAATTTAAGTTGATGATAATGTAATTCACTTCCAGTAGCGATTGCAATTCGAAGCGATCGCAGTGCTGTTTCACTTGAATCCCTGCCTAAGTTTCACCACTTTGGATCCAGCGCGTGTAATGTTTTTTCAGCCGGTTGATAAATGTTTGTCTTTTCTGGCAAGTATCGCCTTTTGGTAATTTTCATCATGAGCAATTATTAGTGGCACGTGCACTTGGCAAAACTTGGCAATGTACGAAACTTTACTCTGGTAACCCTAGCTCCGCAACAATGAAAATTGAAAGTGAAAGTTAATGAATGGATCCAAACTGATCGAACTCAAGCTTGATGCGCCGGCCTGTCTATATAGCGGCTCTAGTTTTGAAAATCTTCCTTTTAGCTTGAGAAACTCTAAAAGCGTATTTTTTAGGTTTTTAAATCTTTTTTCGGATTGTTTGTAAAACAACGCAACTGACATTTTGGTTCTGCTCAAGGCAGTTTGAAGAACAATTGAAGCAGTAAAATTTTTACTGCTCGCTCGTTTTCGCTGATCATACCTACCACAAAATGATGTGCTTGGTTTCTAATTCATATGAGCCATCTCTTTGTGGCACGGCCATAGAAGTTGTAGTAAAACCGCTTTTCAGAAATCTGATGGCTAAGTTTCTGATGTGTTGCTTTGATTACAGTTTTGATTGCTTCATTGATGTGCTAATTAGTATAGTGGCCGCCGCTGATATGAATCGAGTTTGTTCCAGACATTTTTTATTCGATGAAGCAGTTGATTCAATAAATAATTAAATAAAGCTGGATTTTCTTTGTTTCTAGCTATTTGATTTGTCAAAGTGGCTAGTTCAATTAACCAGCGTCCACAGTACTTAATTTCTAATAAAAGAAATGAAGGAGCTCTTAGTTTATCCTCCCCCCCCCCCCCACAAGAAAAAAAAACTGTTATACATCTTGAATTTTAATGGCTGCTGTTGAGAAAAAGTACTCAAGCTGTAACTAGGATCACTGCTCTGTTTAAATTTAAGTTTGTCTGTTATTTCTAAAAAAGGTTTCTTTCTCCACAGTATCCCTGGGTTTTCATTCGCCAGATTTGACTTGCGTGGTGAAAAAATAGAACTGGAATTGGGGACAACACCGCATGAAGATCTGCAACCAGGGGACATACCTGATTCCAGCGGCTCCTCAGTCAAGGACAACGCTTTCGATAACCCTGTCTATGGCACCAGCATCACTTCGGAGGTGCGCCCATTCATTAAATCCTTGCAAAATGTTCATTGGAATCTTTGAAAATCATTTTATGCAAATTTAAACCTCAGTGGAACCTGCGTGGAACTTCTGCTCTCCGCCTCCTAAATACTAAATGTCTGCCTAATGTTTTTAGCACAGAGAAAAATTTCTGTCTTAGTTCACGACGCACTGCCATCTATCGGAGTTCTTCGAGACAAGAGAGATTGATGCGATTGCTTCATTTCAAAATTTAAATTTAAAAATTAGCCAATCAAAAAACTTAATTCTAATATTGTTTGGATGTATCCTTAGAACATGAATATTAAAAGGATTTGCCATCATAACAACGGAATCATCGGATTACCGCAAGGTGGAGCTCAAAGTGGAACCAATGTCTCCCGTAGCGAAGCAAATGTAGTAGGCATTTAGGATTTAGGAGGCGTTGTCTCTATTTAGGCTGCCCTGTACTGCGTACTATTAAGGTTGTGGTTACAATGCACAAATTCCTGCTGTCCTGCTTAACTCCAGTGTTGCAAACAGCATTGAGAAGCCGAGCGGCTCTTGCAGGCGATAGCTATTGCGCCGCAAAAGTATAACCGCCAAACAGTTTGCATTGTAACGCGTTATGTAGAACCTAGCTAGGTCATTATGAGCAGGTAGAAGCTAAAACTCTTAATAATAGGTACAAACTCTAAATCATTGATTTTACTTTGCCCATGAAAGTTGCGGCTTTTCAATGGGCTTTTAAATTTATTACTTTCTTCCGTGTACTTCCAAAAAAAAAAGTGTTAATAATACGCCCGAAGTTTTTTTTTCTTAAAAAAACCACTTGAACGCAATAGCAATTAGCAAACACTTCAAATAACTGTCCAACGGCAGGTTTCTTCGCTTTGGTTTAAAAATAAATTAACAGTTGCCATTTGGACGAAAGAAATAAAGCCCTGATTTAAAAGTAACCGGATAAATGAAATTCTATGAAGATTTTTGTTGTTTCCGCCCTTTGAATAGCACTATCCGTGGAAAAGGGAGAGACATTGCCTTGAGAGGCTGGATTTCTACAGAAATAACGATAGCTGGTTTTGCCCTACAAAGATGGAGCCACCAGTCTTCTCCACTTCCGCAATTTCGACACGAGGCTGAAGCGGAAGTAAATTTCCGTATTCGTGCAGCTGTAGCAAACTATCGGCCACTTTAGTTATTTGATTACTCAAAAGATGGCGTCACTGAAATCAATTGTTGTTTTTATTGTTGTCTTTTAGCGGTTATACAACACTGCAACCTTTCTTGACAACAGCATCATGACGTCAGCGTGACGTTTGCAAGACGTTAGCCTATGAAAAACGAGCTAGATAAAACGTCACAGCCTACTTGGCGAATTAGAGGAGATCGCTGACTGCTTGTGAGCTCTTATTGGCTCCGCCCGTAGTGACGTTCAGTGTCAAGTTAAGTTGCATTTTAGTATAGGCTGACAGTTTAAGGAGCGCTGCTTCACGTTCCAACTGTATATTTCGGTGTGGAGTCTGGATATTTCGGTGTGGAGTCCGATTTCTTGAGTACACAAATGCCAGTAGAGATGAGCCGGGCTCGGCCCGAGTCCGAGCCCGAGACGGACTCGGGCCCTTTAACTTCAAGCAGCTTTCGGGTTCGGGCTCGGGCTCGCGCGTGATAATTTTCATGTTTCTTTTTTGTTCTTTTTTGCTTTCTGTGATGTGATTTTTTTTTTTTTTTTTGATACATTTAAAAATGTTTCAATTGATAATTGCTGCACATGAAAAATTAAAATAATAATAATTCTAACTCAAAAAGATAGCACCCACTTATAATATATTTGCGATTGCTAATACGATATACCTTACGGCAGTGCATCCCAAGTGGAAATTAAAAACATATATTGATGTTTGATACACTCGGGCTCGGACCTGGTCGGGCTCAAAACAAGACAATATCACTCGGACTCGGCCGGGATCGGATTAAAAATTCTCGGGCTCGGGTGGGCTCGGGCCTTCAAAAGTGAGCCCGAACTCATCTCTAAATGCCAGGGTCCTTCTATACTGTAGGCAACCATTCGCAGCATAATAGCACATTCACACTTTGTCTAGTGGTTAGAGAAGTCTGACTCAGATGTTGTGGTCCCTGGTTCGAGTCCCGGCTCGGGTATGGATGTATACTTTCTCTCTCTCTTCTTTTCCTGGTCTTTCTCTGTGTGAATGTATTTGTAAACATCTGCCTGCCCTATAAACGGGTCGTATGGCATATGTGTTGAGATAAATCGGACCTTACACACACCTTAATGGTGATAGTGCAATCGGAAGCCGTACCAGTTCTGTCTTAAATCGGGTAGATACTTCTACTCGGGCTTGGGTAGAGCCGCTATATAGATAGGCCGACGCATCAAGATTAAGTTTCACCACTTTGGATACAACTTATTTACTTTTACTTTCAATTTTTCATTGTTGCGAGCTAGGGTTACCAGAAAAAGTTTTGGCACATTACTAATCTTTGCCAAATACACGTGCCAAAATGCTCACAGTGAAAAATTACCAAAACGCGATACTTTGCCAGAAAAGACAACCACTCAAGCGCACAAACATGCGCTGGATCCAAAGTGGTCAAACTTAATATTGATGAGCCGGGGCTTGGGTACCCAGGTGGTATCAGTTACAACACAACACATTCACACAAAGAAAAATGACAAGGACAGGTCGAGAGAAAGTACATCCATGCTCGAGCCGGGATTCGAACCAGGAACCTCTTCATCTGTAGTCAATCTTCTCTGACTCTTAGAATAAGCTATTCGAAAAAAATGTTTAAAAAGCCTCGTTTTGTGTAATTAGCTAATTAGAGTGGTAGATTGACTGCTAAATTAATACTCAAACTTATCTTTTCTCCCCAGTCATGAATAAAGTTTCTGTACCTGTGGTCCACAGGCAGGAGTGCCCATCCCCCCAAGCTTAATGGAGTAAATTACTCCCCCCCCCCCATTTTTTCACAACCCTCTTGTGCTTTTAACTTTTATAATTACTCCTCTTTTTTATTTTATTTATTTTTTTAAATATTACTTATTTATTTATTTAAATTGTAACTGTTATTTTTTTATATATTATTTTTTTTTTTTTTTTAAGTTCCAATTACGCGCAGAATAGAATCGCTTTTTTTCCCTTCCAGACTTTCCAAGCACACGCACACGCACACAAACTTAATAAATAAACAATAATAAAAAAATAAAAAAAAAACAATTTAAATTTAAAAAATAAAAAAATAATTTAAATTGAAAAAATAAATAAATAATTTAAATTAAAAAAAATTATAGATAATTTCAATAAATAATTAAATTAGTTTAAAACAACCCCACCCCATTTTGATGGCGCAGCTTGCGCCATAATCCCCCCCATGTGGGTACCCCTGTCTACAGGAATAGGAAATAGTACTCCTGTGGTAACTGCTCAGCTAGAGATATGAAATACACACTGACTTCGGGTCCAAATATGTGCCAACCTGTAAATTAGGTAGAGTTGGTACATTGAAAAAAGCGAAACCCGTGTATAAAATTTTTTTTTTTTTTTGCCCTTCAATCACATAGCATCCTCTTAACTAACAGCTTGTCGATTCCACGGCAACCAGGGACAGACAGTAGGTAGAG
Organism: Uloborus plumipes; assembly: GCA_038373865.1. Lineage (NCBI taxonomy): Eukaryota > Metazoa > Arthropoda > Arachnida > Araneae > Uloboridae > Uloborus > Uloborus plumipes. Next base: position 132,436 of record JAXGGA010001748.1, on the reverse strand, counting down.
TCGTAGATATGTATACACTGTTAAAACTACCGGCTGCACAAGGCACTTTTAAGGGTGAAACATTGTAGCACCAGTGGTACCCACTGAGGAGTTCCACTTGACTACCTATGGCACCCTTGAACTTGAAGGTGCCATTTGGCTCCTCGTGGCCAAAAGACATCCATGTTGCGTCATAAGACACCCATTGGGTGCCACATGAAGCCAAATGGTGCCTTCAAGGGTGCCATAGGGAGGCAAGTGGCACCCTTCAGGGGGTGACGCTGGTGCTACATTTTTCACCCTCCTAAAAGGTGCCTTGTGCAACCTGTAGTTTTAACAGTGTAGAATTTAATTTTGTTTTTGTAATGAAATATTAGATTTGCGCTGTACTGCTTTAAAGTTTGTTCCCTCATGGGAGCCGTAATAAGTCCCTATCCCAGCCTTTGCTAAGTCACTAGAACCAGGCCCGTCATTTAGGGGGGCAGTAGGGTGGTTCAAAAAAATTTTTTTTTTTTGCTACGGACCAAGGCGCACCTTACTTTTTTTACATTTATGTATAAGATCTCCCTCCTAAAATTTCAGCTCCCTACTCTTAATGGAAGATGGTGCTCAAACACCCTTCATTTTTACGCTTTCTTAAGTAATTTTCACAATTTTTGAGTTTTTCAGACTAAAGAGACGGTTTTCTTGGAAGATATTTTTTTTTTCAATTATTCCCGTTTTCCAATGCATAAATATTAGTTCAAACAATGGGAAACTTTTTTAATCGTTTGAATCTATATAGCAGCACCCATGGGCGCCCATATGCGAAATTTTAAGGGGGGGCTCAGATATTTCCCTCATAGTTTACAGTTAAAAGATATATATATATATATATATATATATATATATATATAATATATATATATATATATATATATATATATATATATATATATATATATATATATATATATATATATATATATATACTAGCTTAATACCCGGCGTTGCCCGGGTGCTTATTAATACAACATAGCATTCAGGGAAAAAAAGTTTGAAAGAGTTCTATTCATATGGGTATAAAATAATTTGCATCAATCTGTCTCTTAGGTACAAACTTTGAAAAAATCTAAAATATTACAGAAAGTTAAACGTTTACAGAAAAATAGTCTTATCAAAAGGTGAAAATTAAAGATAAATGTTGTCTGTGCTTTGCCGCGTCCACTGGCATGAAATATATGCACATGGAAGTGAAAAAATTGCATCAATTTCACCCGCCAAATTTAAAATATTAACTTTTCTCTATTAATTGTTCCCACCTACAAAGTAAAAATTATTATAACTCAGAAATAAATCTATTTCTCGTTCTGAAGGCTTATCTCCATTACAGACGCAACTGTCGTCGCATTGCAAATTTGAAATTCAAATCCGTGGTTCTTTTTATAAAGTCCACATGAATTATGATTGTTTTTTACTTATTTCAATGCTAAAAGGAAATAGGTGAGCCTTAAATTGAAAATTCATTACATTAATCGTAATCATTGTTGGAAAATACTCATATTTAAAAATCTTAAATTTCATCAATTTGAATGCTAAAAGGCCTATCTCGATTACAATATAAATAGGCTAGATTCCTATAAAAGGGTCATTTTTTGACAAAAAATTTAAATTAGAACTTTTTAGATTTTTTAAAATTTCAAGACCCCGCCTATGAGAATTCTAGGGCATCAAAGAACCTCTGTGTCAAGTTTGATGAAAATCTGACGCAAACTGTGGATTTGTATAGAGAACAAGTATATATACATACACTCATTTTTATAAATATTGATATACTAGCTGACCCGGCAAACGTTGTTTTGCCATATAAATAATTTCCTGGTAATTTCTAGTGTAGACAAAAAATAGCTTACTTATTGTAAGTATGTATGTATGGTAGAATGTGTATATTGTATGTATGTAAGATTGTGGTATATGCGTGAAATAAGCATGGAGCGCTGTGAACGATGAGGGAATATAAAAATAACAAAAGGCAAACATTATTTTTAAGCTATTATAATTTATTCCTTAAAATTATATATCATTAATTAAACAATTACGACAGTAGCACTATTAAACAATATCAATCTCTTAATGCTATAGCGTGAACAATATTTTTTGTTAGTCCATCTTTAGCTAACACAAACAAACTGGATGGTTTACCCACTCGAGAGCATGCCACGTTTAATTGTCCGTGTGAAAAACATGGTGTTCTCAAATCTAAGCCACAAACAGACATCGTTTGACCTTGGGATTTGTTGATAGAAATTGCAAATGCCAATCTAATCGGAAACTGAATACGTTTGAATTGAATTGGCACATCTGTAGGTATAATAGGAATCCGTGGTATGAGTATAATTTCAACTCTGAACTTGCCATTTAAAATCCTGGCTTCGATCACGTTTTTCATTAATTTTTGAATGACTAATCGCGTACCGTAGCACAGTTCAAATTACGAAGCAAGATAATTGGAGATCCCACCTTTATTTTTTAAAAAATTGTGTCACTTTAATGGTCGTTCATACCCCCTCCCCCTCTAGCAGTGAAAAAAAACTTTATACAGCAGATTTCGCCTAATAACTCAACACTCATTGTGTTTGATACATTTTATTTGTTTGTAATGATGTTTTTTGGTCACAACCAATATGAAAATCATAAAAATAGTTACTTTAATTTTTAACATATATTTATCTTCTTCAGAATTTTTGACTTTTAATTTTACCTTGAATTTGACGTAAATGCAAGGTATAAAATACAGAATTTTATAAAGGTACAAAAATTAACATAATATAATTGATAGTGTATATAATTTTTGAAAAAATAATATAAGTGCCGCAAATCAAAAACCATTTATTGCCACAATCGATTCAAAGCCCCCAAAAATGGCGCAAACGTCCATAAAGAAATTTCTACAGCATCGAAGGACCCCATTGCCAATTTTAACAAAGATCCGACCAAAACTGTCATTTTGTACTATAAAAAATATGGGGTAGATCCCCATGAAGGGATGTACTGCATAAGACATTACAATCATTAAAATCATTCATAAAAAAACAGACATAAAATAACAAAGAGCATGAGATCACGCCACCGCACCCTTCATAGAATTTTTGACTCTTTGACTCAATTATATAAAATCAACTATGAAATTTCGACCCCATCGGTAAAGGCCAACGCCGGTATAAAATACAGAAAGAATTTTCATACAAAAAGTATACAAAACATTAACATAATTCAATTGATAGTGTATATATATTTTGAAAAAAAATAATATACCCCCCCCCCCCCCCCCCCCCCCCCCCCCCCCCCCCCCCCCCCCCCCCCCCCCCCCCCCCCCCCCCCCCCCCCCAAAAAACAAAAACAAAATAAAAAACAAACAATAATCAACAAAAAACAATAAAAAAAAAAAACCCAAAAAACAACCAAATAAAAAACTAAACAACCAACAACAAAAAACAGTTTTTTTTGGGGCCGAAATCCAAAACCCATTTATCATGAGACCAACCCAATATGAATCAAAGCCCCCCCAAAAAACCTTGAGACCAAGAAAACAAAAAAAAAAAAAAATAAAATATAACACTAACGGAAAATCTGTAATAACGTAATAAGAAAATTCTACGATCGAAGGGGAAAAAAAAAAAAAACCGCACCACAAACAAAAAAAAAACAATTAATAGCATACTCACACACCAAAATAAAAAAAACAACACCAAACCCACTGAACCTACCCAAAACTGTCCATCTTCTACGTCACCTATAAAAAAATATGGGGAATAACCCCCATCAATTTATAACATGCAAACCCCCCCACAAACCCCATCCACGAACACACACCAAATAAACCATACACACCCACCAAACCCACCAACCCCCCCCCACCTCTCCACAACACCACCCCCCATCCTCCCCCCCCCCCCCCCCCCCCCCCACCCCCATATCTAAACCCACCCCAACAAACAAACCTAGCGACGAGCCTAGTGATTCGATCACATTCCATCAGGAACTATCAACATGGACAAAAACGCAAACCCACCATAAACCACTTGACCTCCCTCCCGCCGGTACCGAACTACAAAAAAAAATAAGTTCCATGTAATGCTAAGAGATATAATACGATAAACACATATTGTTTTAGTCTCAGCTAGATCCCGGGGGTTTTTCCCCCGTGGATTTCGTTTGTACAAAAAATCAAGTTTCCATCATTCTGCATTTTCGAGGCCTAGTTCTGGCGGAAGAATGACGGACTGACACACATAATGTCCCGGTACCGTTCAGACAAAATAAGCAAACAAAATTTTTTTAAAATGGTTTCGCAATCTTTTGCAAATTAAGATCAAGCAAAATATTCTTGTTTTTTTTAGTTTATCAAACGTTTGACATTAAATGACGGCCCCCCCCCAAATAAAAAAAAAAAAAACAATTAAAAAAATACTCAAAAAAATAAAATCCCCCCCCAATAAAAAATAACAAAAAAAAAAAAAAAAACCTCAGAGGGGTGTTAAAAAAATAAAATCATAGATCGTCTGGGAGGCAGTAAACTTGCAAACAAAACGCTGTCAGCGGCAACCGTCTCCTCCCCGCCCCCCCCCACGCTAAAACTGTGAATTATAATAAGCAGTTGTTAAAAACAAAAATAGTATGTGTACAATAAAAAATATGATTAAATAACAATAAATCAAAACAAGAGATAAAAACTCAAGAAAGATTAGTAAAAAAAAAAACCTGTCAGTTACGTCAGTTTCCTGTCAGTTACATAGTCCGTTTCCTGTCACTACATATAGAAACGTTATTATGATAAATTACCCAAATCCCGACCAGACAGAAACAGCACACAAGTATCCCCTCCACCAACCCCCAACTGTCCCCCCACCCCACCCTACACCCCATCCCCACCCCCCCAAAAACCCCCCACTCATCTCTCCCCAAACACTTCAACCCCCCATCCAACCCAACCCCCCCCCCTACCCCCCCCCCCCCCCCCCCCCAACCCCCACCCGAGCCAGTAAAACCTCACTCTCCCCCCCCCCCACCGCGCGAAAATATAATAAAAAAAAAAAATTTTCAAGTCATCACCATTCACAAAACTAAGTTTATTTTTTGATACAGAAATATAACTTGAAGCACTTTTTAAGGACCGCTTATTCCAAAGAAAACAAAAAAAAAATAGGTTTTAATGATTTTCAAAGATTTAACTAGAAACAGGCCTAGGGTTCCGTAACACTCCCCCGAAATGTTGTGTAATGTAAAACACAAGAATAAATGTTTTTCTTTTTTTCACACCAAATTCCAAATGGCCCAAGTTGTCTTCCATCCATCGGATTAGCCTACTTCTTTTATCTTAAACCGATACGTTCGCAGACCTTGGGGAGCTTTCCACCATGCAATTGCCTGGCGTTTGCCCCACGGCATCTCGCCTTTGCTTTTCTATGGGAAGAATGTAGGAAGAGACTGCCAGGAACAATTGCTCATTTGGTCGGAAAATTGAAAATACTGGGAAAAAGCGATTTCCATAAAAAAAAAAAAAAAAAGTGCAGAACAGTACAAAAAACTAGAAAAGAAATTAAAAAATTTGGCCTTAAAACATTAATTTTAAGAACCATATTTTTTTAAAAAATATGGAAAAAAGAAAAAAGAAAATCATAAGAAAAGGAAAGAAAGCCCAGACCGGAGAACAAAAAAAAATTTACAAAAAATCAAACAAAACAAAAACCCACTCTGAAAAATAAAAAGTACTAATAAAGCAAAAAAAAAAAAATGTAACTTCCAAGGGGGGCTCGAGCCACCCCCCCCCCCCCCATTTAAAAAAAAAAAAATACACAAAAAACTTGCCCCCCCTCTCATCGGGCGCCCATGGCCCAAGCACCCTTTGATACAAATCGAATTATTTAGTAGACCCTATATCGACACAGCCATTAAATGTTGATTGCTCCGCCCCCACCCCGACCTACCCGCCCCCCCCCCCCCCCACCCTGTCTACACAGGCTTTCGGCACGCCTAAAAAATCATTAATAAACCAAAACAAATAGAATGTATAAGTGATATACGGACTCTGGCCAATTCTAGAGCGTGGGCCGTGACAAGAGCGATACAAAATGGCTTGTTGTTTTTGGGTTGGTTATGTTGGGGGGCCTGGACATACTGTGATTTTTTGTGCTTGTTGGGGTAGGGTGGTGGATAACTGTATTGGGAGTCTGACGGTTCTAAAAGAAGAAATGAATTAAATTATAACAACTAATTGCAAAAAATAAAAACTATTGTAGTAGTCTAGGCATAGAAACTAATCTAAAATTTACGCAAAGAACAATTCCTTCATGCTTACTAAAACAAAATTGGCATGTATAACCCTCCCTCACACTAACATAAAAAAAAAGATATGTCTCAATTCTTGTTTAATAAACTTTTAAAGTGAAAAAAAAAATATAACAACTTGGCAAAGAATTAAACAAATAAAAAACATAAGAAGAATGTTGAACAAAGAGATCTTAAAAAATACCTAAACAAGTTGAAACTTCAACTGTAAGCCTTTTTATCAATATGTGTATGTTTAAAAATAGATAAAATCTAACAAAAAAAAAAAAAAAAAAAAAATAACAAAAAAAAAAAAAAAAAAAAAAAAAATAAAATGAGCGACGCTTTGATGATAGTAGAAAGAACGAGATAACCTTGATGCAGTACATTGTGTGTGTATAAAAGAGTCCAAAAAAATTAGGGAAGCCCTTGTCTGATAAAATCCAGCTCTCTTATATGCCTCAAATATATTTGTAACTGTTCCTTTATAGAAAGAGAATTATTCATATAATCAACTCTCAAAAAAGATCTAGAAAAAAAACAAAACCCCCCCCCCCCCCCCCCCCCTCGGATACAACACTTTCTTAAAGAAAAAAATGTTACCTCAGCGCCTTTTTATGTACAGCTTTGTCCCCTCCACTTTTTGCGTCGCGCCGTAGCAGCCTGGGTGGTTCACGAGTGTAACCTACATTTCTCCGCCCTCCTTAAAGAGAGATTTAACACATTGGATTGAAGAAGTGAAAAAAATGTATAAGATATGAAGAGTAATCGGGGGAGTGGTCTTTCAGGATCACCAGGGTTGTGTGGTTCGAGGGGTTTTTTTAAGAGTGATTGGGCAAAATACCCCCCTATAAAATTGACCATCCCCCCCCCCCCCCCCCCCCCCCCCCCCCCCCCCCCCCACATGAATCGAAAAAAAAACTAATAACACCAAAATAAGAAACTAAAAGATAGCAAAAGAAAATGAAGACAAAAAAAAACTGAGAGAGATAAAAAAAAGAATTAAAAAAACCTTAAAAGTTAAAAAAGTATCCCTAAAAATAAAAACATAGACAAATACTCTTTTGGATGATATAATACTAATGGATTACGTAACAGAATTTTTCGAATCAATTCCACGCTCACTGTTGAAAAAAAAAAAAAAAAAAAAAAAAAATAAAAACCAAGAAAAGCAAGTTAATCCCCCCCCCCCCCCCCCCCCCCCCCCCCCCCACAAGAAATAAAAGATACAAAAAAGGTGAACCATAACAAAGAGTAGTAAAACCCCCCTCCCCCCCTCCGCCACCACAATTGGCCTCGCTTTTTCCCCCCCCCCCCCCCCCCACCCCCCCCCCCCCCTCACAACATGAATATTATGGATTATTTTCTAACATTCTTAGTCCTACGCCCCAAAACTAAGAAAATGCAAATATAAAATCAATCACAGAATTCCCCAAACCCCCCCCCCGATACCCCCACCACAATTAACAACTAAAAAACCAAACCACCATAAAATATCACAAAACCACATAAATCCGGTTGAATAACCAAGATCACAAACTGCTTGATTGAAATGTTCACACATAATACCAAGAATTTACACAGAAAACCCCACCACCCCCCCCCACGCTTCCTTTCCGCCACCCCCATAATGCACCCCCCCCACCCCCCCCCCCACCTGAATACCCCCCCCCCACCCCCACATAAGCACGTTTAACTATATTACCTGATGTTGAAGCAAATTGGTACTTTTCTTGCTGAGCCACAACTTAACCCAACCTCCCCACCTCCTCCCCCCCCCCCCCCCCCCCCCACCCAAATAAACTTGATAAAAGATAACTTCATCTGAATATAAAAAAACTCAAAAATCTATATATAAATATACAGAGGGAAAGCTTGAATTGGCAAGAAAGTTTAATTATTTAGTCCTTACAACATTAAAAAACTTATTCCCCCTAGCCACCACCTCATTTCACCCCCGATGGAAACCCGAACAATCCACCAGACAGTAGCTGCCGCTTAAATGTTTCTTCGTTTAATGAAAACTTTTGTTCTATACCTAAATGCAACTTAACTTGACACTGAACGTCACTACGGGCGGAGCCAATAAGAGCTCACAAGCAGTCAGCGATCTCCTCTAATTCGCCAAATAGGCTGTGACGTTTTATCTAGCTCGTTTTTCATAGGCTAACGTCAAGCAAACGTCACGCTGTTGTTGTCAAGAAAGGTTGCACTGTAGTATAAACAATTTGGGATCAACAAAGCGGCTGATTCAATTAACCAACGCTCACTGTATATAGAATAAACTACCGCACCATGATTGGCAATATGAGTTAAAACCTGGCACGGGGGTTTGACTTCACAACCTCCACATCCTCCTCGCAGCGCCACTGATCACTTACAACCATATGCAATGAAAAACAATGTACGAAATTGTTTTTAATCTCAACTTTCAAGCATTTCCAATTATCCGGAGGCAATTGGTTTCGATTACTTCGGATGGTCAAGGTACTATTCCACCTTCATTCTTTTTTTCGAGAGTCGACCGCGAGGGCCAGCTGGAAACTACCTACTTCGAGCATGAGCAGCTTTTCTTCCAAAACATTTCTTTTAAAGAATGGTAAATTTGCGACAACGTGACTCGAGTCTAGAAGTCGTTCATATGAAAAAAGACAAGAAGTATGATGTCAAAGGGAACAAAAAATCTCCATTCCCACAAAGCGCAACGATCTGCATGAATCCCCATTCCGGTTTTAGCGTACAGAATGCGGTTCGGATTCCAGAGCAGATGAAGTGAATCGATTCACAGCGGTGCTTCCATTTAGCTTTTACGTAGTAATTACGTTTACATCAGCGGAAAAAGTCAACAGTTCTACTTAGGAATCCCAAAAGTAAACAGTCTTCAAAGTAAGAACGTACCTGAACGGCCCCCCACCCCCCACCCCTCCACCACCCCCCAGCCGCCGACCCACTCACCCCACCCCCCCCCCCCCACACCCCACCCCTCATATGCAACATGCGATGTTTCCAAGGTTTTTAAAAAAATTTTACAGCTTGAAAAAGTTTTTGAACTTGGGAGTCATAGAAGGAAGTCCGATATTATTGTGTTGCACCAAAATATAAGTGTAAAATTTTGAAGCTGGAGAAAATGAGTTGTTGATGATATGTTAAATATTCTACGGAGGGGAGGGGAAAATACCCCCATGAGTCTCCTAACTTGGGAAAAGTGTTTATGATTTTGAACTTTTCACCTCTCCAGCCCTATAGAAGAATGTTAATGATAAAGATAATGCTTCCTTCCCCTCCAAATAAAATCTATGAAATTGTCGAAATCTGATGAAAATAGGAGGGGAGGGGGGCGCTATTTTCAAAAAGTAGGAGACAATGGGGAAAAAAGTGGCCATATTAGGATTCAAGCGATCATTGAACATAAGAATCAGCAAGAATGACAGCAAAACACGCGGAATTTTTTTCTTGCCGCTCAACCGAAAAACGCTTGAAATTGACAAAAACTAGAGAACTATTTAAGCTTTGAGCACCGTCTTTTTATTTAAGTAGGAGGTTGAAATTTTGGCAGTATATTAGGGTGGATAAAGGTAAAAAAATGAGCCACCGCCGTGACCTCTAGGACAAAAAAAAATTTTTACCATAGGTTTGTGAACCACCCTAGGGGGCGGGGGGGGGGGTCAATTGCCCCCCCCCTGGCTTTGAGAAATCAATGTATTTACATATAAGTGGGCGTGGTTTTTGTTGTTTTCTAGTAAAATTGTATTGTGTTTTTACTCTTTGCCCCCTGGAAAAACTTGAAATGACGTCCCTGACTAGAACAGTGATTCGAAAAAATAAAAGAAAGAAAAAAATGTTCGAAAATATAAAGCAAACTTGAAGAAAATAGTCGTAGAATACAAATAAGAAACAGTGATGTGTGTTCGAAATCTACGCAACAGTAAACTCTGCAAATAAAGCAGTTCCTTCTGCTGATCTTTCTCTCCATGAAGAAATGAATCCTCTCAGTGGTCTAGAGAAGGCCCATCTCCTCCCTCAATCCCCAAGAAAAAACACTCACAATACCGCGCGGCAACGGTCAAATATTTCTAAAAATTATAAATGTAACAATTAGAGACAATGGCTCATTTGCTCACCTAATTTTCACTCTTCTTCGACATTTATTCTGTCAAGACTACCAAAATTAGCTTATTAAATTAAAATAGTTAAAAAGACAAAAAAATTTACAGTTAATAATAGACCAAAATAACCTTTTTCTTTTAGTAAAAGGACTAACAAATCAGAAGTTCAAAGTATCAGAGAAGGAAATGATATTGAGAAACCGCATTAAACACAGGTAAAAAAATCCTACCTCCTCCCCTCTCCCCCCCCCTCCTCCCCCCACCCCCCCCCCCCCCCACCCCCACCCCCCCCGGCCGGCCCCCCCCCCCCCTCCCCTCCGTCCCCCCCCCCCCCCCCCCCCCCCCGAACAAGAAAATAAAAAAAAAAATTGAAAAAATAAAAAAAAAACAATAAATAACGATCAGTGTTTCTTTGTAAAAATATTCGTCATTGTTACAAATAATAAATTTTGCTTTGTCTTCGTGTCATGCTTATTATAAAATACTTCACCACCAAATATAAAAAAAAACATCCATCTGGAAAAAAAAAAAAAGAATATAAAAAAAAACCCCCGTATAAACCCCCACACACACACCACCCCACCAACCCGTCCCCCCCCCCCCCCCCCCCCCCCACTTCCAAAAAAAAAAAAATAGTAAAAAAAAAAAAAGAACAAAAAAAAAAAGAAAAAAAAACAACACCCCCCCCCCCCCCCCCTATATATATATATAAAACAAAAAATAAAACCGAGAAAAGCAATCCAGTATATGTTTAAAAAAAACTGAGAAAAATCTATGAATGAGAACATTACAGATGCAAAAAAAATTAAAATAATAAAAAAAAAAAGAAAGAGAAATACAGACATCTAGAGAGATGCCTATAGTTCAAAGCCCTCAAGGGCAACATTTAGATACGAAAGTTCAGAGAGAATCAGATTAGATAAGCCTGTTATTTTTAATCTTGCGTTGATAAGTGATCGCGTCCCCCCCCCCCCCCCCCCCACCCCTCACCCCTCCACCCCCACCCCCACCCCAACCTTTATTTTGTATTATTATATTATTTTTTTATTCTGGGGTTCGGTTTCGTGTGATTGTAGTTTGTGAGAGGAGGGGTACGCACCCTCTTTAATAATCAATTTCTTTTTAAATGGATATAACCATAGTATTATGCCCCACTATCTATAGCAAAACCAAGCAGTCATAACTTGACTAGTGCAAACTTCATTCTTCATTTCCATTCCATTTACTTTTTGTAGAAACAAGGAACCCAACGAAGTAGGTTCCGATCGAAATCGTGAATGGCGAAACAACTTGTCTTGAATTTCAAGGACGTCAAAAACTCAAGATTGTTATGCAGGTTCGAGGGTCTGGTGGGGGGTGGGGTGTGTCAGGGATGCAAGTGTGCGTTAGAGAGAGAAGAAGCAGTATTGGTTTCCCCCCCCCCGCGCCCCCACGCCCCCCCCCCCGCCCCCCCTCCTCCTCTCCTCCCTAGCTGAAATTCGAATTATGACCAAGAAAAAAAAAAAACACACAAATTTGCACGTTTTGAGCCCCCCCCAAAAAAAGAAGTGGTGCAGACCGGTCCTCCTCCTCTTTCTACCAACTTTTGACGATAAACAACACAACTGTCTGTCTGTCAAAGACCAGAGAAAAACAACAAACAACACAATTACCCTTAACCCAAACCCACCCCCCACCAAAAACAAAGAAAAACAACCACAAACACACAAAACATAAAAAAACAAACCAACAAAACACCACCACCCAACACAACAACCCCACACCCCCCCCCCCCCCCCCCCCCCCCACCCCCCCCCACCCCCCAACCCCCCCACCACACCCCACCACCCACACCCACACCCCACCACCAACACCCCCCACCCAACCCCCACCCCCCCAACACCCCCCAACCCCACCAACCACCCCCCAACCCCCCACCCCCCAACCACACCACACACACCACCACCACCAACACCCCACCCCCACCCACACACCCCACAACACAACAACCACCACACCCCACCACCCCACCCCCCCCCACACAACCACACCCCACAACCCACCCAAAACCCCCCACCCACCCCCACCCCACCACCCACACCCCCCACTACACAACACCCACCACCCCCCACCACCAAACCCCACCCACCCCCCCCACCCCACCCCCCCCACCCACCACCACCCCCACCCAACACCCCACCCCCCCCACACCCCCACCCCCACCCCACCCCACCCACCCCCCCCACACCCTACCCCCACCCCCCCCACCACCCCCGACCCTCACCACCTCCCAACTCCCCACCTCCCCAGCGCCCCTCCCACAACCCCCCCCCCCCCCCCCGCCTGAATCAAACGAAAATTGGACCATAGGTAGGACCTTATGAGTACAGGTGCTGATTCAATTTGTTTGTCAATATCTCGTAAAAAAGGCGGGTCAAAAAGTGAAAAAAAGCAAGGACTCAATCGCACCCCCCCCCGTGTCCCCCCCCCCCCCCCCCCCCCCAACTCATGCAAAAACAAAACCAAATAAAAAAATAAAGAAAAGGACATCCCCCCCCCCCCCCCCCCCCCCCCCCCCCCCCCCCCCCCCCCCCCCCCCCCCCCCCCCCCCCCCCCACCCGTCCGCCAACCTCGCCCACCCCTATAAATAATCAAAACATCAATAAGTAACTGCGGTAATCAACGAAAACAATTAGTCCAGAAGGTAGACCCTATAGAGTACAGGTGCTTGATTTATTTGTAATAAAATACAAAAAAAAACAACAAAAAACCAAACCCCACCCACCCCCCCCCCCCCATAAAAAAACTATATCCCCATCAAAAAACCCCAAATAAACAATAAAACACAAAAAATTATCCCCGAACTCAAACATATGAACAGATGTTTTGGAAAGACGCCACTGAAAATCTGTATGACTTTAAATGAATGCGCTGCGCAGTCTTGATATCTTCTAATATTAATAAATAAGGAATGAAGTGCTGTTCAATTGTGGAGTCAAACTATTTACAGCATTTGTAATTAATCCGTATTTTTCAACAACCGAATACTATAGATGGTCTTTTTTTCTTTTAAGTACCGTAAAATTGAACATCCTAATTAAAATGTGTGTATTTTCTTTTATTTATGTATTTCTTAAACTAAAAAAAAAATCGTTCTTCATTCTGTGAAATAATGCTTATCCATCAGTAAATTTCTTTCGGATTAAAAATTTTAAAATTGGCGGAGATATTAGGAGAGAACTGAAGTTACGGAAGTATGCTATAGAAATTAATCCTTTAGGTCTTTAAAACAAAAAAAAGTGTAGAATGTAGATTACAGAGATATTGATTTTATTTTATTGCATAAATTCACAGTAAAAAAAAGGGAGTTTCAGAGAAAAAAATTAATTTAATTTATTCATTTGTTGATTTTTGCTGCATTCGGTCTAACGAGATGCACCATTCAATATCAAGGAAAAAAGGTTGCGTTAGGATTGTTAGTAATAAATATTTACCTTTACGCAGACTCAGGAGCGCCCCGAACTAAAACTTTTGGGAGGGGGAAAATTATCAGTTTGCCGAATGAAGTTCTAATTTTACCGAATGATAAAATACAAGCATGCACCATGAACACATGTCGTACATGCATAACATTTAGTGAGAAAAAACATTAGGCATCCTTTAAATAACAATTCTAAAATCTAAAAAGAACAAAGAATCTCAATGTCGCAATAAATTGTCTTCAAATTGCCGAATCGTCAGAAAAATGTGCCGAATATAGAAATTATTGGGAGGTCACGGTGATCTCCCGTGACCTCCCTTCGGGCGTTCCTGTGCAGACTTTCGCATTGCAAAATGACTGATATAAGTTGGGATTATGTATCATGTGATAAGCTAAGAATTAAAATAGCAATAGCGCAATAGTTTCTGAAACTGAAAACTCTCAATTTCAATCAGCAACTTTCATGAATTGTTCCCTCAATAAATGAACAAATAAGTAAATAAAATAATCAGTCATCAAAATTCCGATTTTTTTCCTATTTTTATACATTGCATGGTGCTTGAAAAAGTAAAGTTCGATTTTTATCGTCATAGAAAATAAGGTTCATTACACCACATATTTTGAAATGGAAAAAAGACAAAAAAAAAAAAAAAAAGAGGGGGGGGGAAGAAATATTTTTTTCAACAAATTAAGTAGGAAAATGCTTCTTCATTTTCCTGATGAATTTGCAGGAATAAGAATAGTTAAGCTGTTTCGGGAATCTTTACAAGTCATACATTCAAAATTTTCTGAATCAATCCGATATGATCCACAGGGCAGCCAACACACTGCTGAATATTAAGAGGTATTTATGTCTCTAAAAGAAACTTAAGACCTTCGCTGATAACTCTAACATAACATCGTTATCGCGACTAAAAGCTTGCACACAAAGTGGCCCTCCACTTAAAAATCAAATAATACCAACAAAAGAGCAGCACTTATCATCACTTCATAAGCCGAAAACAAACGCTTCATGCTCAAGACATCCAGCAATAAAAAGCTTTTGAAATCACCCACGCTTTTAAAAATAACTAGCGATGGATGAGCTTTTAATGAAACACAAAAGAAAAACGACCGAGCAAAACAATACTTCGTTGCGAGCTTCTAAAGGAAAAGATTTAAACCTTTGACACAATAATAGGCTTCAAAACGAAGGGATAATAGCTCTGAAATACGATGACAGAATGATTGTGCAATACCAAATACAATGAAAACAGAGTAATAGCTTATAAATTATTAAGGAATCATATATTAGCTGAAGGAATGGTTTATTAACAATTTTTCTACCATTAGCGAAGTTATACAGTATTACAATTTTAACAGTGCCGAATCTTCGATTTTTCAGAGCCCAGGGATAATCTTTAAGCTGCCGCCCTTATCTTAATTCAACTTTTATACCTAAGTTCTACGAGAATCCCCGTAAAAATAGGGTGAATTGCCGCCTTTCGAACGCTGCTCTCTCGTCTCCCCAGATGAGACATTGCATTTTAATGAACCGGCGAATTTCGAGTTATTGAAACAAGTTCATTATCCAGAGTTGCCAGGGTATTTATGAGCACAGAGAAACCCGTGTAAGTTGACAACTCACGGTGCAGTTATAGGTGGCTAGGTTGCAAAGGCTAATACAGATGATATAGAACTAATTTTCGATACCTAACTGACAGAAGCGGTTAACTGAGACAAGTGGTCAACTTCACAGGTTTAACTCCACCACATAAAGTGCAATAAACTAAATGGTAAACACATATTTTTACGTAACATTATGATTACATTAGTGTTAGGACTTTTTCAATAGCCTGAAGCGATTTGAACAGGGCATTTTCAACATTTTTTTTAAAGGAACTATTATTAAAAGAGCTTAAACTACCATGAGATTTCAAAAGCAAAAATTTTACACAGCTGAAACTATATTTTAGGATGAAAATAGTTTCCAGCGTAAATTGAATTTATTGTGAGCATTAATAGAAAGGAAATCATACTAACCCTGAAATTACGGATGTAGAGCAGAGCAGGAATCAGGTTATCCATAGCTTCAGAATCTTTTCTAAAAACCATATTATCCGTATTTTTTATCTTTGTTAAAATTACTATTTATGTGGAATGTTTCATTAGTGAAAGCAGAAAAGAGAAATCCAATGTTTTCGCTCCTTGAACGAAGCAACAGGTTTTCGAACGGTGCACAGAAAATCGAAACAAATACTCTTCAGCCTTTCCTTTGGAGAACGATTCATTGTTCTTTTGAAGAACAAAACTGCAGAAAATATCTTACTAATTTAAATGAATGATTTTTTAAGGAAACCATTTTGATGGAATGCAATAATGTCTTTCAAGCTAGAAAGTTAAATATTTAATTAAAGCTATAAGGAAGCAAAATGTTCACCATCGTCTGTTGACCATGAAACGAAATTGGAAAAGATCTTATCACGGAACTTAATTTGAATGGGATCTCAGGAGAGCTCCTGTGTTTCTTTTTATCGTCCAGTGAATTTTTAGGCATTGGATGGAATTTGAATCCACGTTTTGAAAAACATAATTCTCCAACATTTTTTTTTTTTAAATTAGAAACTAAGCTTAGATCATAACACTTAGTTAAAGCAGTAGGTTTCAAGTTTTGTTTAAAGTAAAAGGAGATGTCAGAGTACACCAGCTTTAAGTAAATGAGTAAAAATGACTTTTAATGCATATGAGTTAACCTTCATTATAGCAGCTACTTCAATTATGAATTCCACTTCGATTTTTTCGATTTGCAAGGTCTTGAAATTGTATTTTCAAAATTTTCAGCGACACAACAAACATCTGTACGTGCATTCGAAGGTTAGCTTAACATATAAAATTCTACGTTTTCAAAATTTAGTAGTATATATAATTTCTTTCTGCACACGCATGCGACGCTGCTTCGTAGATGATCCTCAGAAGAAATGATCAATTTCATCTTCAAAAATTAGCCACTTAAATCGTCTGTAAAATAGTCCTTATATCATCTATAAAACAGATACTTAGAAGAGGAAGGAGCACAGCAAACTAAACACAGTGACCGTACTAGTGATCCATTATTCTTGAGTAGGTCGACGAACAAGCGAAAGCTTATTCTAGAGACTTGATCAATACTTCAGTAACCAAACTTGAACTGTCAAGACAACATCAATCAACAAATAATTAAGTAGATTTGTTCTTTCAACACGTACAACGAGCAACACGCTGTAACATAAAAAATTCAAGAAATTCGATCGACGATTCGTTCGCTTCAGTCTTGAACACACAATGATGAATGAGAACAAAATAGATTTCATAAAAATCAGAATTCACTGGATCAATAACTTGTTCACAAATTTGATCAATAACTCTGTCATTGCCCACAAAAGTGTATTCAATGCCTAATAAATCAAGTGCAGTACAACGGACGTCATCGTTTTATGTAGCAATGATCTTGTAGATTAAGTTCTTGCAGAACGTAGCTCTTGTGGAACATAGAACATAGACGAAATTTAACACACATTACCTTAGTTTGAAAACTATTAAATAACTTAAGCCTCGATCAAACAACAAAGCACATCCAGAATATATTTTTTGTAATTCAGCAACTTTAAATTTGGAAGTGTACACGTAAATCCTGAATTTCTGGTAGCGCTTTGAAAATCTTGCTGTCTTTCGGCACACTACAAAACCATATGCTTTCCAACCCACAGCTGTTTGAACCAGGGAAAATGACTTTCTAAGACGGCAGTTTTTGAGCAAGCTATTTTAAAAGGACAGCAGCCGTCTTCTTAATGTTTGTACAATGAGGCACATGCTTCAGCCCAAGAGTGACTCAACGGATAGGTGCGAACGTATGGCCTGGGATTTAGGTATGGGGGAGGGAAGTTTTAAGAGTTATCGGATGGGGTTCCTGCTGACAGAGGAGCACCCACGCAACATTCTGTCGCGGCATTTGGAGACAATTTTTTTTTCTTTTCACTTTTGTACAGAGCTTTCTCTACTTTCGTAATTATTTGTGTTTACAAACTGAATGAGTAAGGACTAAAAAATTTACACACAATCAACTGAATACATGCACCTTTCCGGAATTTAAAATGAGCCATTCATAATTGGAATTCTACATATTTGACATTTTGCCTCTAAACGAAGAAAATAAATATTATGCCGCATTCTGGCATATTTCACGTTTTTCAATGAATTCCTGAAGTGCTTTCTAAATATACATTTAACATGCACTTCAAAACGTTTCGAAATATTTTTCAAATATTCACAAACACCGGAAAATTATTACATCATTTAAGGATCGTTTTCAAAGTTGCATAATTCAATTAGAAACAACATAGCACCTGCGTAAACAATGGAACTATGTGACGCTAAGATACATTTGTTGCGCTTGACGTAGTATTCAAACACTGATTCAAGAAAAGATAATTCATATTTCAGTAAATAAATTCATTAGTGAAACATAAAAGGCCAAGCACTTTATTAAAAACAGCACTTCGAAATTTTCAAGCCATGTGCTCTAAATATGACGATTTTAATGTTCGAAACAATTACGTTTATGAATAAAAAACAAAGCAAAGTCACATATTTCTTGGGTGTACAAAACCGTAAAATTATGACCATTAAAATTTTCTTCCAAAAGAGAAATAAATGAACAGTTGCAGAATATTTTAAGTTCTCAAAAATTTGAAATGAATCTATTCATTCAGTCGGCTGATTTAAATAGTGAGAACATTGACTTAAACAAAATTGCAAAAAGGCTATTTAAGCTCATTATTACGAAAATGTAGGCAGATAAAATCTTTTCGAAGCACACTCATTCGCAAACATATTTGAAATTTCACTATTTGAGCAAACTAACAATATCCAGGTTCATCAAAGCTACGGCAACATCGACTGGACCAGCTTCATGAAATTACCTCTCATATCCAAGAATGGTCATGAAATACGAAGATTTGAGATGGAGATGAATATTTAATAAATGACTTATAAACATCTCATGGACATGAAATTTGGCAATTAAGACACCATGTTCCCACATTCTACTTGCTCTAAAAGCGAATGAAACTGTGTGGATGCAAAAATCTTCGTCAGAAGAAGTTTTGACTTCGTAGAAAAGAAGAACTAAGTTGCCCAATGAGAAAATCAGACTAACTAATGAAGAATAGCGTCAGAAGCCCATCAAAATACCTGCCAAGTTTCGGACCTGCAGGTAATGCGGATTCTTGTCAGCAAACAGAAAGAAAAAAAAAGTGCAGGATCAGAGAGACAGAGGAATGGTATTCTTAGCACTTTTAGCACTTACAAACGTGATAGGTCTTTCAGAACAATGGCTTATCAGCAAATAACACACATTTCACTTCAACACCAGTTGTGCTATAACCATTTAATACATTTAAGTAAAAAAAACTATCTTCTTTTATTTTGTAGATGCAGCTTCGAAACATTCCGCTAATACCTTATCACTTATTTTTAACTTCGTTAAATTCAAAACACTAAAAATAAACGCAATAAATTGAGCATATTGTCGATAAATAATGTAGCTTCGAATTGGAAAAAAATACTTTTATAGACTCTCTTCAAGGATTCTTCATCTCAAGTCAATGATGTCCTGCTTTCAAACATTCAATTGTTGGTTGTAATGAAAATCTAGACAAATGTTGATGATGAAACGAAAATTTTAATTGTAGCACAATATTATTAAATACACTTGTGTGACACACAATTTTAATGTTTTTGGTGTGCTAAATTAATCTAGGTCGGACTTCAAAAAGGGAAAGGAGTACTATTGCGAAGTGAATAGTAGCTTGAGTTCCGACGGGAAGATTCAACTTTATCTTGCATAACAAAGATATAGTTTTTTAAAAAGTCACAAACCACTGAATGCCATCTCAGACTGAAACGAATTATCTTTTCTACAGATCATACAAGAGCTCTTGCTTATATTATAAAACGATTATGGAGATCATGCATGGTAATGCATGTTTGACTTAGAGTGAAATCTCCTCAATCATGAGGACAGAAGTATGCAAGTTGTTGAGTCCCACCTGATCATCCTTGATACTTAGGAAAAACACCACACCGCAGAATTTATTGATCGTTTCCAAGAAGGCGTGTTATTTTAACAACAGAAATTTGAAGAAAAAAACAACATTTTCAATCGTAAGTTATTACTGTCGGCCCCGCATAATCAGGTAACGAATAAACGAATACCCCTCGTATACGAATTAAATATCTCGGAACCGAATATTTCCCATGCCATAGACATAATGTTTAAGATCCCCGCTTAATCGAATAACATTTCTTGGAACCGACAGTATTTGGGAATAAACCATAGAATACAACAGATTCTTTATTTCTACTACTATGTTTAAAATTTTTAAAGTACGTGACAGCTTAAAAGAAAATTTGGTTAAAAATATAACCCAGCATACCCCCTACCTTTAATAATATTCCAACACCTTAGCTGCTGTTTTCAATAAAGAAACTATAGCCAGACTTAAAACTGCTAAGATTTTAAGATATGCGAATGCGATGGACGAAGAGAAGGAAAAGGCAACGGCGTTACTGAAATGAGCCTCTCAGTATGAATAATGAGTTGGCAAAAATTATCAGTCTTTGGGTGAGAAAGCTTCTTTTTTCTTCTCCGGAAAGAGTTTTAAGTTTCGTTACTTCCGCTATATGGTTTAGTCTAGCAAAGTAACAGTAAAAACAGTAAGCTTGTAGAATAGGTTAGAAATTTTGACTATAGATCTGGCAACTAAAACTAATACAGCTAAATTTTGTTGCAAGCATTAGGCCAGCATATTAGATGCAATTATTTTAATTTAAAATTTCAGTATCGTTCAACGGGAATTTTAGATTTTGAAGAGTGAGAAAAATGTTAGCAGGAAGGGGGGGGGGGGCGAAGGGCAGGGAAGAGTCGTCTTACCACAAAAATTCAAACGCGAAAAAGCCAAACTTTTACAACACTCTGAAACGTAAA
Source organism: Uloborus plumipes (assembly GCA_038373865.1). Taxonomy (NCBI): domain Eukaryota; kingdom Metazoa; phylum Arthropoda; class Arachnida; order Araneae; family Uloboridae; genus Uloborus; species Uloborus plumipes. The sequence goes on along the minus strand of JAXGGA010001748.1, from coordinate 111,582 downwards.
ACGAACAAAAAAATTTTTTTTTAAATAAATTTTCCAATGTTAACGCACATTACCAATACAAGGGAAGAGTAATAAAAAGGTCGGAGGAAAAAAAATAAATGTGTGTGGGGAGGGTCAGGAGACAGTGCCTCTAAAACCTTTTTTGTGCAGAATTGGATTTCGACGTAACTAATTGAACGACCTGTGACAAAAATGTGAAACAGCCCAAAAATTAAAAAAGATGGCCATCGTAGACATGCCCCTTAAGATTCCATTAAAATGAAACAACCTGAAAAAATCAATATCTTGGAATTTTCGCTTTCACCTTTGTGAAATAAATCTTTAACCCTGTAAAAGTGGGGGGGGGGGGGCAAGGTCCCTTTGATTGTGGAAATGAGGGGATGCCCGAACTAAAAGTTTTGGAAGGGGGAAAATTATCAATTTTCCGAATGAAGTTTCAATTTTACCGAATGATAAAATACAATCATGCACTGCTGAATCGTCAGCAAACCTCCCATCGGGGCGCTCTAGGGACCGTCGCCTCCGTGCACGAGTAGGATTCGCCTATGTGCGAATCCCAATCATTGTAAAATGCTGAGAAACATCAGAGAGCAACGTACTTGGCGTTACATCGAACTCACAGCGCTCTAAAAAAAATATCGAATCGCGCTTTCAAAAACCATCAAATCCTGCGAAGGTCAGCTCGTTTAGAAAACAGACGGAGCGTTTTCAGCAACACATGCGAGCGAGGGGAAATGCTCGGCAACTTTGGGTTACAGTTTTGAATTACAATGGGGATGCAAGACGGAAATAGATCTGAGATACTGAATCACGGACGGCGGGAGGAAACACACAAAAGCGACGAGAAACTTATTACAAGCTTCTATGACTTCAAGTACAACATCGTTTCACTACCTAAGAGCCTATTTCAAGAAAAGAACTAAATAAAATTTCAATTTTTTTCCGTGCAAGAAATATGAAAAATATAACTTTTTGGCAAAATTAAAGTTACCATATGCGCTTCGTTTTGAACGAGACTTTTCGATTTTCAAGTGTCTTATCCTGTTATTCCCACACGTGCCATTTTCTGAAGTGACAAAACGGAGCACTGAATGTTTCAACAAAAGCCACTGGGTGGAGCTATATAGGCATTTTCATACTAATAAATCAAATCATACAGAATTATGTAATATATTTTATGTTTGTCCAGGCCTAATGTACTCATGGAAAGGATATTATCGTTTATAACAAATTTATGGGCCAGCGAAAAAATCAGTTACGATGGCTCGCAATTCTTAAAGCAATGTTGATTTAAAAAGTCAAATGTACGGAATTCTGCCAAGAAGTTAATTCTTATTAAAAAAAAAAAAAAAACAGATTCAAATGTACTCGAACTGATTTCTACATCAAAATATTAGGTCATTTTTTCTCATTTCTATTACATGTCTTTCATAAACTTTTTTTCTCCTTCAATCCACTTGAACATAATAATTAAAAAAAAACATACACGCGATAGATGACTGAAATTGGCACATGTCCTGTTTGGAAAAAGATAAATGGTCATTAGGGTGGCCCTTAACTATATGGCATTTTTCCAAAGTTAAAATTTCCTTGATCCCACCCCCCTATCTTGTTCTAATGAACAAAAAAACACTCTGTACCAAATTTCAATTCATTTGAACAATTTCTAGGAGTGCCGCAAATGACTTAAAGTTTAGTCAGCATCTGAAATTTCGTGAATTTTTTAAAAAGATTGCAGTTTTTAATAATAACACAAAAAATATTAGAGAAAAAAAAACATTTTTTGACAAACAGTTTCTGTAGAGTCGAAACATAGTATAAACAAATAAATATTTTACCTTATTGTTTCCTAAGTGAGGATTTGGTAGCATAGGGTATCTTTTGCGGTCTTCAGCTACGATATGCAAAACGAATTGTTTTTCACTTTCATCTTTTGTGAGAATATTATTATATTCCTGAATTAATTTGATACCTCTTTCTGCAGCATCATTCACAACACTTAATTTCTCAATTTTTTCTTTTCCTCTTATATAACTAGGGTCATCTTTCCATATTGCAGGATCTTTGCTGATAAAATCGGAATTAATAGAAAATCGGGTGAAGAAATATTTTGTTACAGGTGTTACAAATGACAAAAACTCGTTGTTTACAAATAAAGAAAAATTCTTTTCACGTGGAATATATCTTTTTTGTTGGTTTTCTTCTTGCTCCTGTTCTTCATCTGTATCTGTTTCCAACAAAATTTCTACCATATTTCTCTTCACTGTGAGTGGAACAGTATCATCAAATAAGGATAGAGCCATAGGTTCGGGAGCCAAATACCAGAGATGATTTGAAAATTTTTTTAGAGCAATTTCACTAATTTCTTTATCAATTTCCCGATAATTGATCAACTTCTGAATGAATTGAAAATTATGATACGGAGCTTTAACTGCCTTCAGATAGAGAAACCAAGCCTGAACGTAAATTCTAGCAAGAAAAATACATAATCTTCGTAAAGAGCTCTTCTCCTTTTTGGATAACTCAAATTGATTCTGAAATAAGTAAATCTTGAGCGTATAAATAGATTTTGACATCCACCTAGCGTGACTAACAGCTCCTGGCTTACGAAATGATATCCCGTTCTTAAGAATCCCGCCAAGAAAGATCATGCATAGTTCTAACAGTTCTCAGTAATCATCCCGCTGTTGTCTATGAGAAGAAAGGTGTTGTTCAAGAAAGTCGAGCACGGTTAAGCGTACATCATCGGATATTTCATTGTCACCAATTTTATACATTGCTTTATCCAGTTTTGTCTAGGTTTCTCTAAACCTTTTGAAAAGTGTCATCTCTGGGTCAGAAGTTGCACACATTAGAGAGTCAAAACATCCCTTCAAAATTAGCTCAAAGATATGGTGACGATAAGGGAGATACAGCAGTTTGCGTTTAAACATGTTTTCCAGATTAGTACAGGCACCATTTATCCTTCCTAAGTTGCTACGTGTGATATCACAGCATAGTGCTTGAATTTTATCAAACATTCCCCACTTTTCTACTGCTTGATAAACAGCCATGGCTTGGTCTTCTCCTGATGATGTGGTTATTTCAGGGACTCCCAACAGTTGCTCCTTGCCTTGGAAAGTTACTATAATTGCTAGTCGATCAACCTTCTCAACTCCAGCGAGATCTGGGTGCAATTTTCCATCCCAGTATAGTACTAATTCTTGACACTCGTTCAAGTTGAATTTTTCCCGAATTTTCGCATGTCTCTCTTCTCTAAATTTTTTTCGTAACCGTTAAAGGGAAGTTCAGTTTATTATCAGGTCCTTTGTATTGTGACCCAACGCTTCTGCAGCAGCTATCAAAATGTAAACACCATTTCGGTCAGTGATTTTACCCCTGTCAAAAACTGCAATGTACCTCGTGTTTCTGTGCGAGTAATGTCCGTACTCGTAAATGTGTCAGGTGCTGGTAATTGCGTATCAATGACAGAAGGACTGTCACTCTCATCAAAACTATCACTGCTTGGGTTGCTGGAGGGCTATATCACAACTTGTTGTGGTTGCTAATTGTAGTTCCATTTCTCCATAAGTTCTTTTCTTTCGAGAAACTGCCATAGTTTTTTTCATTAATGTTCTTTCTTCTTTGTGTGTTAGTTTTTGGTCAACACCAACCATGGAGCCCGGTCGCCCTTTCTGGCGCTGAATAATTAAGAATTTTCATACCTCTTCATTTTTTATATCTTCCAAAGCATTTGCATGTGCTATGTCAAAAAGATCGTCCACAATTTCCACAAAAGAATCTCTCCTCTCTTTTTCTTTGCTTGAGGTTCTCGAGAAATTTTTCTGTAAATGCTTCCATTTATCGTGCAGTTCTATTAGTCTTTCAGTACAATGGTCCGTTCTTCTAGTAGGAATTCGAGCTTTTTGCCAGAAAACTGAAACTTCTTGAATTACTAATGCAGCACTAGCTTTTATGGTCAAATTTACAACTTTCAGATTGTAAAAAAAGACGCTTAAAACTTGCCTATTCGATGGTAATTTCGCTCCAACAATTTGATTGGAAATGTAACCAACAAGATCAATATAAAAATCTTTTCTTAGGTTATGTGATGAGCTACCGGAAGAGGTTGATGCCATTTTAAAGTCAGGCACAAATAACAAGCAGCACAGGCGTGGGCAGCTGCTCTCACGCTAATGCATGGTCGCGGGTCGCGTCTCACCCCCTTGACTCTTGACCTCTGACCGGATGTGGGATCTTCTTCGAGTGGGGGCGGTAGAAATGGAAATCGGAGAAGGGAATGGGAGACATATAGGAACTAAACAGATAAGACAGGGGAGCAAAGTTTTAGATTGGAGTTTTTTTTTTTTTTTTTAATTTGCACAATACATTAAATTCTTCTAAAATAGATGTTCTGGGCATGTACATTTCAAAATGGCCAAGTATGTGTGTGGACAGGACATACAAAAAAAACTTTCGCAAGTTTGTTGTCGAAATTCTTGCATCACCAGGAAAGGGCCATGCGACGCGGAAAACGTCTTGACCAAGCAGCTTCGTAATCTATATTAATATCTCAGAGGAAACGACAGGAGAGGCATGGAAGTCCACAGAAAGATAGTTTAAGTAGAATAACACTTTTAATAAGACATACGACCATCAGAAATGTAAATCTGCTAGAAAAAAAATTAACTTGAAAAAAAGTGAAAAATTCATATTTTCGGCGAAAATTTGACAATTTCATGCTCGTTGCGGCACCCCTTAAACTTTTCCCGATTGAGCTAATATTTTGCACACATCATTTTATTGTTCATTGGAACAAAATAGGGGGGGTGGGAGCTAACTTTTGTAAAAGTTGAAAAATAAGGGCCACCCTAATGGTCATTGGTCACCTAAGTTAAAACAAAAATTGGTTTTGGAAAATAATATTGCAAGCAAAGCTTTCAGAAAATTAACAGGCGTAGTAGAGATTCTGCCAACACCATTTAGCAACCCAGCAATGCCCGAACTCGGGCGGCATAAGTCGCTAATCAGGGCCCTTGTCTGGGTGGCCACTTCTAAAGGAAGGGAGATATGCACCTTATTTCTGAGGTTGTTTTCGTTGAAACTCGATATAAAAAGTTGAAGGACTTGTGATTAAGAGCGACACTTTCAATATTTTCCCAGGCTTAGAAACATTGGAGATCCATCACTGCAACCTATAAAAAGTATTTCTTACGGATTCGTGATAAAAGCTAGGGAAGATTGTGGAGAAAAGTTTATAATCCAGGAAATATGACTTCACTGCATGGTTTGTAAACCTAAAGAATTCGTGGTAAAAGGTAGAGAGATTGTGGGAAAAGTTTATAGTTCAGGAAATATGACCTCGATACATGCCAGGTAATCTTAAAGGATTCACATGGTAATATTTAGGGGGGATTGGGGAGTAGGGCCCAGGAAATACGATTTCATTGCATAGCGTGGTCGTAACAATTTCAACAGTATATTTTTAGTCTCCTTTTAAAACTGAAATATAGAACATTTCATTTCTGATTTAACGATTTTTACTACTGAAAAACTATGATTTTGCAACTGTGTAATGTCGTTGATTCAAAGCAGCAGTGGGATATCTCCCTCTTGTTTTTAGTTTTAGATGTCTTACTGTTGCCATGAGCCGAAGATACTTACTTTTTTGTTGCTCACATGCCATACAAGAGCAGCCCGAACTTACACTTTTGGGAAGGGAAATTCGAGCAATTTATCCAATGAATCTCTAAATTTACAGAACACAATAAAACATGAGGATGCATCAATGTCGAATTCAGGGAAGGGGTCAGGAAGATTACGAACCGACTCAAAGCGATCCAAGGGAGCGCGAAATTCACCAAATGAGCATCCGAATTTTATCGAATGATAAAATTCGAGGATGTGCACACCAAAGTCGGTCAGAGAGATTATGATTTCCCTTAAAACAACCAAAGGTAGCCACCTGCGTTTTGGAGAATTCAATTTCGAGAAATTTCAGGGGTATTGCCCCAGACCCTTTACTTGAGCTCGAAAATGAAACTTGTGAACTCCCTTCCTATTAGCACGAATATATTTTGATAATGATCTCTTCTTAAGTTCTTCTCTTTTTTTGGGGAGAAGGGGGGGGGGGCTCCCCTTAATGCGGAAGTTTTAAGCGGAGAGTCTGAACGTATCCGTTTTGTGTGGTCTTGTTGATTGGAGCCATGTGTAGTGTGTAGCTGCTAAAAATCTCTTGTTTAATAGTTACAATATTAAGAATAAAACATTTTATTATAATTTTTTCTTTTGCCATTGAAAAAAATAGATTTTTTTTTTGTTTGTTTTTTACGTTAAAAAACATTTTGGATTTCGAGCGCCCCCCCCCCCCTGGATACGGCCCTGCATCTAAGAGAAAAAATTTCACGAGTGGAATAGGCATTGTTCCTCATTCGGTCTATTTCTTCAGGTACATTTTCTATATACTTAATGAATTCAGGAAACAGAAATTAGTAAAAGCGATATTGATTTAAACAAAAATTGTTGGGAACAAAAAGTCTTATTAGCAGTGGTAACATTTGGAAGAAAAAATGTCCGCTTCTTTCACTAGGATTCAAAACCAATATCTTTAATGTGAAAAAGCTGAATAAATCAAAATTCTTGTTCAAAAGATTGAAAGATGGGTGATAAACATATAATGTGAAATGATAAAAATAGTTTTCTAACTTTTCCATTAGTTATATTTTTTCTTGAACAAAAGACACGCACATACAAAGCATGTATTGAATAAAATTACTTTAGTTTGATATGGGAGTAAGATTGCAGTAGGCGGTCAGTGTAAAAGAATACACAAAATGTGTATTAATAAACTCATGCTTGTGAAAATTGCAATACCATGAAGGAATCGTCATAATTGAATGAAATTTCATACACAGTTGAGTGATAGTGGTACAAATAAATGATTAAACTTAGAAAGCCAACAAACAATTAAAAAATATTGAAATTAGTATTTTGTGTAGCCACCATGAGCTGCAAAAAGTGCTGCTACGCGACGTGGCATGGCATCAAACAAATTTTTAATGTCTGCCCGATCAAGAGCATTCCATACTGCTTGTGTGCGTACCCAAAGTTCGTCTGTAGAAGCAACAAGACAAGGATCACGAACGAGACTCCGACCAACGAAATTCCACACATGTTCAATCGGCGATATATCCGGGGAATACGCTGGCTCGGGAAGAAGCTCTACCTGCTGGGATGCAAGGAAGGATTGAACTGGCCTAGCGACATGAGGGCGGGCATTATCCTGCTGAAATACAGCACCAGGCAAGCCTTGAAGGAAGGGGACAGCTTGGGGCTGTAGAACTTCATTTATATACCGATTGCTGTTCAGTTTACCCACAATTCGTAGCAATAGAGATCGTTCGTGATATGGTATGGGACCCCCAGATGTTCGTCTACTGTGACGTTCGATAATGCACTCTGGAAGGTGGCTTCAGGGCCCTATCCCGGTTAAACCACGAAGCTGTGGTAGGTACGGGGGACCCTGGAGTGTGAAATGAAATGCTGTTACGCTGCACACGAGCGGCTACTTCACGAAAAGACAATCCAGCTTCACGAAAGCCGATGATCCTCCCCCGTTTAAACTCCGTAAGTTGTTGAAATCTCGCTCTTTTTCGTCGAAAAGGTATAAGCAACGTCTGAGCTAACGTTTACTACAAGCAGATAAACCACCTATAACCATACACGCCTTGCTGCAGCCGTCTATTTATTCGGATAAATCCGGCATTGAGAGGGCGCTGCTCAGCGTGCCCATGCGCTACAAGTCTAAAATTCTAATCATTTGAATATCATACCCTACTTTGCATTAACTGAAAATTTCAGCCTATTTGCGCAAGTCCTTCATGGTGTTGCAATTTTCAAACATGAGTTTAGAAGAATTAATAAACAATTCCTTCATTAATCCTTCTTATAATTGAGCAAGTTGTTATCCTGTTTTGATAACCTCTTGTTTTAATCGATGTGACAAAGTGTCAAAGTGATACCCTGCATTATTATACAATTTTGTTGAAAATATATGAGGTTTAGTAGTAGTTAATTGGCTTATAATGTTAAAAAAGATGTTTTACCTCCACACATTCGAAGTAAATTAGTATGTAACATTTCTTTTCTTTGAAGTAAATTATTTGGCTTTAAGGGCTCTTTAAAACCATTTTGAGAGTGTGATGAAAACTTTTTTAAAAAATAAAAAATAGATAGGAGAGCGGGCAATTCCCCCCAAAAAAAGAAAATCTAAGTCGGATTTTTTCAACCCATAAGCCAACTTCTTCCATCCTTCGAATAGCACCTATGTTTGAAAACAACACTATAGGTTGAAATTACTAATTGGTGGCTGAAATTACTAATTAGAATCATTTGAATATTCATAATAATTGCATCTGTAAAACACAAATTACATTCTATTATTTTTTGAAAATAAGGTATGGGTGAATATCAGGAAAAGTGCCAATTTGCCCATGGACATTTTTAATTTTTAAAGATACTCTCAGAAAATAAAATTAATAGGGTATTTCAAATGCGCATTGGTAACATTTTTTTAAAATTAGGGGCATGGTCAAGGGGAGCATTTATCCCCATTTTAGGGGGGGGGGTGTCTTTGAGCGTTACCAACATGAAGAGAATGCTACCGATCCGACAAATATTACAGATTTCACACTTAGTGTACAAAAGTAAACACATTTACTTACTACCTTTTATGTTTAAAAAGAAAATAATTATTACTTAGAATATAATAATACTTACACATCCTGAAAGCTTTTTTGTTTCATAAATAAAATTAGAGACCAATTAAAAGTTAGTTAAAGTTTAAATTAGTGTGACAAAGTTTATTTCACACAGATAAATAGGCTAATACTTAAAAAATCAAAACAAAATAAAATTCTTAACACAATCTTAAAAAACAAAATTAATTCAAGACAGAGTTTGGCAGAGGGGGGGGGGGGATTTGCACTAAACTGTTCGTAAGTTTTCCATTTTAAAACAAAATTATATTTTTGGGTGCCGTAGCTACAAACGAAGGTCTGAATATTGATGTAAAAGAAAAGAGGGTGAAAACGGCAATAATTTGGTTTGAAAACTCAAATTTTGCGGAAAAAATAATGTTTTTGAAGCATTTAAAAAAAAAAATAAATAAACTCCTTCCAATAATGGAAAATTTGGCGATGCACTTGAAATTATCTTTTTTCTTTAAAACTCAACTCATAACACGAAGAAAGAATTGCGAAAAAAAAAAAAAACGGTAACGCACGCATCCGAATTTCGGCTCTCTTTGCTTCGGGCTGATGAATGGACTTTCTAATTTAAATTATGATTCCAGGCTTAGACTGATTAATATGTATAGTCTTCAGCATAGGGAAGATGGGGGAACATGATTCAGTTGCTTAAATTTAATAAAATGATTGACGTGATGATGATTGCAAATGCGGAATATATTATAATATTAGTGCTTGGGTCATTTGTTCTCGAGCTCTTCAGTTCCTTTTAACAATGTCCTCATTCATAAGGGTAAAGTGCAACATAAAAATTTAAATATTCAATCATCATTAGTAGATTTAAGTTGGAGAATCTACTGTTTTAATTCTGCAGAGATGGTCTGTCATGTCCAGTGAAATATCTAAAGAGAGCCTCTGATGTTTTTCTTGGATAACTGAGAATGAGAATCTATCCATTTTCTCACAGATGAATGATGTTTCTGGGTTTAATTATTGAACTGAGGGCAGAATACGGGCAATTATACTTTCAGCTATATCAAATCTCAGCCTAACCTAAAAATTAGGCCAAATAACTTATAGTTGTTGACACCAGGAAATGCTTACAAAAAGAGGCTGTAAGGAGCAAGGAAGTAGACAGCTTTAAGAGGGCAAATTGTGACTAGGACTAGCATAGCTAGGCCCAGAGCCTGTTGCTGGTCGTGGCATGCGTATTTGCATAAATTAGGGAAATACTGAATTTCAAAATTCGTGTGCAGCGAGTACCACTTTTATGGTAACTGTTTATGGGCGATTTTTTTGAAACGTAAGCCACAAAAATGTAGCTTTAGGCTATACTTGGTTGTTTAGGGGGGGGGGGGGAATATGGAACACATGACCCCCCCATATTGCCTGCCCTATGTGCCTGATCGGTTGCTATTTGAGCCCTTGCCCTCAGATGTCAAACTTGTTCCTTACTTGGGACATGCCTATTAATAAAAGCTTGTCTCAAAACGCTTAGAAAAACATTATTTCTAAAAAGTTTTAAGAAAAATGCTTACTTCTTGAACAACTTTATCCAGTACTTCATCTTCTGCAGAATACATACGCTGTATACCTCTTCTACGTACTCTTGGTGAGGACATTTTGGCACAGTTCTAGTATACAGCTTCTGAAAAAATTTAAATATTACGATTAAATAAAAAGCAGTACAATATTGAAATATAGTGATATTTTTAGTGATACATAAAATAAAACTCGACTGCCGTCATTCCTTAATATTGTGGTAATAGATGGGAGGATTTTATACTTCACTCCCCTGTGCCAGAATTTTTTTCAGTTTTCTGCGACAGATTTTCTAGAACCAATTTCCTTCTGCAACATGAATATTCTTCAATAATAAATATATATGCAACCCTCTTACAGTAACACAAGGTATATATATTTATAAAAATATCAACATTAATACTATAGATTCATAGAGTTTTTTCTGGTGACTGTTTTATATTATTATTTTTTCTTAGCTTTTTTTTCTCTGCTCTCAATCACAAAAATCTTTCTGCACGCTGTCTCCCTGATTCTGCGACAATGTCGCTGCGCCTGCAGTTTTCTGCCACAGGGCTTCACTCTAACAAATTTTACAAAATATATAACAAACAAACCAGTACCGATATTGACAGAAAGGCTAGGTAATGTGAGCATATGAATGAAATATAGCAGAAAATACAGTCAAACCCTCCTGTAACGAACCTGGGATGTAATGATCCCTCGGCTGAAGCGAACTTTTTAAATGTTCTGATTGAAATCCCATGCTGTTCATACATCTTCAAACCCCTGTAACGATCCTCAAACCCTATAGCATAGTTTTCCAAAGTGCAGTTCTCGAACCCATTTGGGGCCACGAGCTTTTGCCTGGGGGTCTGCAGGGCTGCCTACTAAAACGTAAACAAGAGTTGAAATTGGAGGCCATGCAACAATATTTTTATTTAAAACAAAAGCACATTTATGGGGTTAATCCCCTCAGGACCCTTGATTTTAATACAGATTTGATACCTAATTGAGTTTTGAATAGATTTTTACTTCCGTAGCTAAATAATAATTCCGTAATTTCATTCCATAGCCCTATAGCTTGCACAATAATGTTAAATAAATGAAAATTAGACAAGAACTCTAAAAATTAATAAAAAACAATAAATATGTTTTTTAAAAAGAAAGAAAAAAAGAAACCTCGTAAAGCATATTTAAAAAAAAAAGATTTAAATGTGTCAAATCAAGTCCTTACTCCCGGGGGAAGAGGGTCTGCAAAGTTAGTAATTTTCAGGAGGGTGTCCGTGGAGGTCTGGACTTTGGGAACCTTTTCTCTAGATAATCTGCTAGTGATCCAAAATTTTGCAAGTCCCAAGCTTTTTAATGCCCTTTTCCCCACCAACGTCCATTTCTAATCATTTCTTCACACCATATTCTATAATAATGATACCTTTTTCAATGAAATATCTCAGCGCAAAACATTTTACTCATGTATTTCCTTTAGTAAAACAGCTGCTTTTACAAATGAGGACATTTGTTCAGGTTCTATACATGTCACTTTTAGTCTCTGCTTCTTTCCAAAAGACAAGGTCAATCATGAGTTTTTTTCTGCGTTAAAATTTTGTTGCTGATAATAATACTGTGAATTTCGCAGTGACTATGCATGGTGAGTGAAGGTATATAAAAATCTGTTTCCATACAGGATAAAATTGAATTTATGTATAAAAAAAATAGCAAAATTCAATTTTCAGTTTGCAAGGAATTTTTTTTTCTTCTTTTAAAATTTGTTGTAGACATTGTACAGAAGAATCCTAATTTTAAGACATATCTCACTGAGAATGAAAGGGTCACTTTTTAAAATGGATTAAAATTAAATATGTGCCCTTTCATTCTCTGTGTACAATGTGTCAAAAATATATAACCATTTTGTTTTTTGCATAAGAAACTAGAAAAATGTGTTTTGACAGCAAGTTACTGCGCATAAGTTGTTTAAAGATGCAAAGACATAGCAGCAAGAAATAATAACAGCCCAACTATAACATCCTGAAACTGCAGTTTGGTCCTTGTTAGGAGCTCATCAGTCAGGAATAGTCAGTAGCAGAGCTGAAGGAAGATGTCATCTCATTGAAGTTAAGATTATCTTCAAACTGGTTGATAAATCAATTAAAAAACCCAGCAACCTTCTGGAAGCTATTGCATGGTTCTCCTAGAATTTTAATGAAGGCAAAAGCTTCTTGGTTGCTGACTATTCCTGGCTGATGAGTCCATAATGAGAACAAAACTGCAGTTTCAGGCTGTCATAATAATGTTGTTGGTATACTATTTGTCGTTCTGCTGTTGCCTTCTTAGGAAAGGACTGCATTGCTTTGTATCACCTTAATGATGTTTGGGCAGAGCTGTTAAGTGGTTAAAAGGTAGAGAATAGATTTACTGCAGACATTTTCTAATATTAAAACAAATGTACTCAGTCCTATTTTAAGCATACACATAGGTAAAAATGCTCATTATTTTCACGGTCTTTAGAAGAGGAATGCTAGAACGTACCATGCAAGGCCATATCCAGAAATAAATTTCGGGAGGGGCCCAGTTTCGCACATTGCTCAAACACACATACACTTTTGTGTGTGATATGAGTCTAATTTCTAGCTGACACTCCACCCCCCCTCACACGATGTTTGATGTGTGTGTTTTTTTCGTTTGAAGGGCCAGGGTGGAAAGAAATGAAAGTGACCAAAAAGCGATTTCGAGAAAAACGAAGAACCAAGTTTGATTTCTCGTAACTCCCTCAGTAGTTAATAGAGTTTTCATGCACATTTCGGTTGATTCTCATCTTTTTTCCTCCTTGTTGTTCTACCAGATGATATTAATCCTTCATAACGCTAATCACGGAGTAGAAAGAAGAAGAGAAATGTTCTACGGATGCGCTAGTTTGAAAGTGGCAACGAATTCTCACCGCCGCCAGAGGACGCTGCTCGACAAACTTTATCTCCTACGGGAATCAATGTAAATGATACTGAATCTGTCCCATAGCAGCTACATGCTGCTATGGGAAAGAAAAATTTTTTTTTTTCAACTGGATTTTGGTGTAAACCATCGACTAACATTATGAACTAAATATGACTTTGATCCCACTGAAATTTTGCCATATTTTTTAAGAAAGATATTTAATCGACCGCATCTAGCTACTTGCCAAATTTGACATATATGTGACTGTATGTGACATTTTCTTTGCATTGTACGATATAATTTTTGCTGAGAATCAGTTCTCTAAATCGTTGATAAATTAAGCATGAGGCAAAAAATTAATTATGTCAGTAATTAATTTTGTTATTAATTAAATATATTTAGTAGACAAAATAATTATTAGTTTAAATATATTTATTAAATATATTTAGTTCATAATGTTAATCGATGGTTTGAGCAAAATTCCAATTAAAAAAAATATTCTTGCCAACAGCAGTTTACAAATGACAGATTCTGTCAGATTTGGCAAGTTGGTAAGTGCATTCGATTAAACCTATTTCTCAAAGAATACGGCACCTACTTTCGTGGGATGAAAATCATATTTAATTCATAATATTAATCAAAGATTTACACCAAAATCCAGTTGAAAAAAAAATTTTCTTTCCTCTAGCAGCATTTAAAAAGATGACAGATTCAGTATCATTTACATTAAAACCCGTAGGAGATAGGGAGCGTTTGTCGAGCAGCGTCCTCTGGCAGCGGTGAGAATTCGTTGCCACTTTTAGATAGCAGAGATTTAGCTCCTCCCCTTTAACCTCCTTGGAACTAATATCTCAAAATTGACGAAAAAGTGACTTACATCTTTTTCCCCCCTGGCCCTTCATTTCTTTATTCTTATTATTTTCTTGAACTGACCTTTATTGGGGGTAGGGGTATCAAGAGAGATATGCAAGGAGAAGTTTTTTAAGTGGGGTAGAATATCCGTAATTTTAGGGGATCCGGTGGTTTCTCCCCCGGGGAAATTTAAAAAACAAACTTTTAAAATTCTGCATTTTGAGGCTTTATATGGGGTAATTGGGACTTCAAAAACAAGTTGGAAAAGTAGGCAAACAACAATCTCATAAATTTTTGGCATTCTTTTGCAAATTAAGATTAATCAAAGCATAAAAAAATGTAGTTTTACAAGCGATTAACATTAAGCGACAGAGAGGAAGGATAAGGGAGGAGAAAAGATTAACACATTATCACTTGCTTACATCAGTTTTCACTATAGTTACATAGTAGTTTTTGATCAGTTCCACAACTCACTGACAGATACAGCACTTAGTAACATAAAATAACCAATAGTATAAAACACATAAAATTCTTTAAAAGAAATAGTGCAGAGATTTAAAAAATAATTAACGAGAGAGTAACATTCTGGCCATTAAGTTAATTTAGTTTAATTATTTGATAAGAAATAGGATTGAAGCACTTTTAAAGGAGTTTCAAAAAGGTATTTAATGATTTTCAAAGACTCTAGAACAGTTAAAATTCTTTAAAGCATTTCATTTGCACTTTCCAGTCTCTGAAGTTTTAATACTTGATTGGACAGTCTTATGAAATTGTTAAAACTTTGAAAGACACATCTTTTTAAGATTAAAAATAGATATTAAAAAATACTTATAATGACAATTTCTTTTTCAATCACTAGTACTGCAGAAAACGAAAAAGAATACAGGTAGGGTGATATTTTTTCTCGTGCTTAACATATTAATAAAGGAATCAATTACAAAGTAACTTCTAAAATACTGAATTAGTTACTTAATGAATAGTCAGAAATCAAACATGTGAGTCACAAAAAATTATCTTCGAAAATATGGTACAAAAAATGCTGGAATATGGTTTTTGCATTACGCAGAATATCTTTTTAATCAAGAAGCTGAGTTTCGCGCAACTTAATGCCCACCCCCCCCCCCCCATTTGTGTTAGAAACTTTAAAATTCAAGGTTTACAGCTACAGTTAGCGAAGTTTTCAAGGTTTTTAAGTATTTGTAAATGGAATTTTTTTAATGTAACTTTTGTCTAAGATTGGTGAGCGTCCAACAAAGCAGAGGGTCTGTGAACGTATCCATTTTTGTGTGGTCTTGTTGATTGAAGACATGTTTAGCTATTAAAATCCCTCGAGGGTTACAAATGCTTATAAATGAGGACCAACAAAGTACCCTCTTAATTAATTCAGGGTGGTGAGAAGCAGTCAGCCTAGTCGGAAACTAGAGGCTCGGCGATTAGGGGGTAAAAATCTGAGTGGTGTAATTTTTATAAGTTTTATAGGGGAGGGGGGGGGGTGCCAATCAAACTGACAAGTAGCTTGCCTTGAGAATGAATTGATTTGGGAAAGACAGCTGGAAGTGCTAATGAGAATCTTGTCTTCAAGTATGTTTTGCAGCTAATGAGAATTTGAACTGTCATTTTTACTTCCTTTTACGTAGTAAAGGAAGTATTGTGATCGCGAAAAAAAAAAATCACTCAAATTTGAGTCTAAATTTTGATTTTGCTCACCCCCGAATGAATGTTCAGTAGTTTTTTCGACCAGTGAGCACATGCATATGTACCTACCAACATATAAGCAGCCGAAAAATCCTTTTCAACCACCCCCAGAGTTAATTATGACGAGTTTTCTCGTGACGTCTGTATGTACGTATGTGTGTATGTATGTATGTGCCTCGCATAACTCAAAAACCATATGCCGTAGAAGCTTCTAGCTTGGTATGTAGGCTCTGAGGATGGTCTAGCTGTGCACCTCCCCTTGTGGTTCCATTCGAATGTTCCCAAGGGGGTGTTTTACCCCTTTTTTGGGGTAAATCAGTGTTAATTTCAATGCAGACTCAAGTGATATGAATTGGCGGGACCACTTGGCGATATGTCACCAAGCTTTTGGTCGCCAAGTGTTTGACGCCAACTTGGCGACATATTGCCAAGTTAGCGACAAATTTGGCAAAAAAATTATTGTTTGAATTTGGGTTCAACTTGGCGCTATTTTGCCAAAAATTCACTGAATGATGTTAAAATCGGCAATATTTAGAAAATTAAACATTGTAAAATATTTTTTGCATTGTTTCGTGGCAGATTAGGGGAGTAAATATTTGAATTGTTACCTTGCTCACTCCTAGCACTTTTTTTAACACTTAAGGCAACTACTAAGAAATTTACACGTAAAAGGAAGTAGTGTGGGGTCCATACCAGATTGGTTTTTTTTTTTGTACTTCTTCAAGTTTTCACTCATTTATTAACAGTTAAAAGGGAAAAAAAACTTTTTATTGCCATTTGAAATTTAAAAAAAAAAGAAAACTTTTTTCTTCTGTTTTAACATTATAAAACATTTCGGGTTTCGGGGGGGCGCTGGCCCCCTCTTTGGATACGGTCTTGGTACCATGTAGCAACAAGGTCCATACTGAGAAGGGCCTCAGACAGAAAAAAAATATGAGAAACAGTTTTTGTACATCCATTGACAAAAATGGAAAGGCCACCAGATAGATATGACAAAAAAAGGTTTCTGAACACAAATTAAAAACATTATAAGATATTCTTTCATTTTCACTAAATCAGAAATTCAAAAAAAAAAAAAAAAAAATCCATATAAATTTTATGTGGAAGAATTACTTTTACTGCACACACAGCCTCATTTATGATTTTTCAGAGCTGTGGAAAAAGCTTGAAAAGCTACTCATCATTCATTTTCCTTCAACTAGACATCCAGTTTCCTCCAAAAGACTTGAGTTTCAAAAAAAAAAAAAAAAAAATCAAATTGGGTCAACTTGCGAACAGGGCAAGGGCCTTAGCTTGTTCTCCTGAGGTCTTGCACTGACTGCACACTACACGTACCAGGGACTCAGGGCGAACAAGAGGCTATGTTAGCCTTCTCAGAAAATTACAGGCCAGGTCAGTGTATGAAAAACAAATTTAAATCTAGGCATTATGATGACACCTAGGATAAGTTTTTGGGTGTTAAAATAAACATCCTAGGTACAATTTTTTATGGAAAAAAAATCTATATATATCGAAATATAAAAAAGTGTTTATTATAGAAATGTTGCATGTCGCTGATAGCGCATTTAAAAGCTCTGTAAAATATACAAAGGAAAATTATGCTTTCAAAGACAAAATTTTTTGCTTTTATAAATTACCTTAACACACTTATTCATCAGGACACAGTTAATGATAAATTGAGGGGAAAAAGCTTCAATGCAATCTAAAAGTTTAGACGTCAAATTTGGTGCTTAGGGTTATCCTGGGGTCAAATGAAAGATTTTTGTCTCAAAATTAGACTAACGACCTTTTATTTCTAACACTGGGCCTTGCCCCAGTGGTGTATCAACAATAATGGGGGCCTGGGACAGTAGTCAATATGGAGTCTACCAGGAATTAAAACTTTTCTAAAAACTTAAATTATGTTCACGTACCATATGGTACATTTAGTGCAAAAACTCCCTCTTTTTGCAGCGAGAAAATTTTTTAAAATTACCTTCCTTACCTATCTTCCTACAAGCTTCTACATCGAGTTCTTTTTTAAAAAAAAATAAACAATCAAGGTGAATTTGCATGAATTGAAAAATAATTTTATGTGCAAATTATTGTTTGTTGAACAGACTCTAATGACGGACAAATACCTTAACCGACAAAACTTGAATTAATTCGCTTTTGATTAGGAAAAAAAATTAAAAAATTGCAAATTAAAAGAATTGGGCCACTTTTCAAGCTTGACCATCATGAATACTCTCAAGTAGCATTCATAGAGTAAGGTGCGCAAGATTTGTAAAAGCGCCCCTATTAAAATAAAAAAATATTTTTCTTGTGTAACTTACAGTACTGTATTTCTGGATTGTGCACCCTCAAACTTCTTGCGCCTCCCCCTCCACACCCCACAGGGTGCTATGTACATCACTAGTCCTCTCCTTGTGCTCAATACAGGGTCAAATAACGAAAAATCATTCTTAAAAACAATTATAATGTTTTTAAACTGTGTTATTCGTCTAAAATCTCACACATAGATGAGCTAGTTTCGGGCTTATGGCAAAGCGAGGCCTATCGGTCGGCTCTCCATTGCCTTGCCCTCCCTGGGGGCCCGTTTTGGAATCATAGTGAAATAAAATTTTAAAAGTTTTATGAATGAAAATTGGTCACATAACTAGTTTGATAAGACACTCAACGGCCCTGCAAGGACTAAGGATTAATATTTAACAAAAGAAGAGCAGGAAAAGCACAATAACCTACAAAACTCACTAAAAGCTTTAGCCTTAACTTTATCACACAAAATTATATTCCAAAAAATTAGAAAATAGAGATAAGCTTCTCTAATTAGTCCTCAATTAAAACCTTATTTTTGGTTTCAAAATGAATATTATTTTCAGAACTGGTGACCAGGACCACACAAATTATAACAATCGAATAAAATAAATAAATAAAAAACAAAAGTTATTAGCACTTCAGAGCATAAAAACAATTTATCATATCATTTTAAGTCTGATAACAGGCTGAGATTTACTGCCCTTTTTGGATTTTTTTGCTAATTTGTTTCAAACTTTTATTCATAAACAAAAAAAAAAAAACAAAATCATACTTTCACAAAAATAATTAAAAGTTGAAAAAAGCAGCCACCAACTATCAATACTAACATGTGCTGATTAAAAAAAATCTAACAACTAAAAACATTTAATTACAAGCAGTGTGAAAACTGCATGCTTTTGAATGAATCATACAAAAACTCTTTAGACATGTCAAAAATATTATAGGATTTTACAAAACAATGCATTAATAAAACCAATACGTAATTGCGATTAATATTTGTAATTTTTGACCTGTATAAGGAATAAATTATTGAAACAGCAGAAAGGTGATTCAGTTAGAAGCGTAATAAATATTAGTTTTAAATTCTCAAACGCAGTAGGAATTTTTTTCAAACTTCTTATTTCAAATATCCAGCTCAAAATTGCAACTTGGCAAAAAATGAAATTGAGATTTACGAATTAATTCTGTTAAAGCGTACTACTACATTCAAAAATACTAGGAAAATAAAAATAAAAATCACATTTATAAGTTAAAATGAAAACTAACAGTAGAAAACAAGGAGATAATATGAATGAATCCAATAAATTCTGAAAAGTGTCAAAAACTGACAGCGAATTTCATCTTGTACGTATTTAGTTCAGTAAAAGTCATATCCAGTTTCTTCTACCCACGTGCTTTTAATATCATTTATTCTTGAATGTAAGAAAATTAAATGTTCAAGGAAGCTTAAAATACGTACCTTTAAACTATTTTTTACATTCTAGATGAATTCTTCAAAAATTAGACAATATTACATCTTGTGAATGACTTTTGCACTTGTCCTATTAATTCATACTACCATTGGTAATTTAGTCCGACTGTATATGTACATTTAAAAACAGCTGCAAGTAAAATTGTCCCAAACATAATCAGTCAGTGGACATTCTTTTATATTTCATAGACTTGGAACAGTAGAACAAACAAATTTGCAAAAAATTAGGGCGCAATTAGCAACAGGATGATTATTTTTTTCATATAAATCCAACTTTCACGCATATTTCCAAAGATAGTCAAAATATAAACATTAGTTTTGTTGATGTTTTATTTTGTATAGAGGGCGTTGCTAACCAGACTCGAGGCTTTTCTGTTCCAGCTGGGATGACAAGTTTGTTTTGTTGAATGTTTGAATCATAGTCAAGTTGTCAACAAAAACTCTTATCAGATTTTACTACTCAAATTTCTAACTGTTTCATATCCAGTATTATTTAATTTCACAAACTCTCATGAATTTTACAGTATTCCTCTACAAATTTTTGTTATTTAAAATGGCATTTACGGAATGACGTGTCTTAGGTCTCATGGCACATGCGCATATTGACTGCTGAATTACTAGGATATCGGTGTATTTGTGATGCATTTACTTGTGATCTTGTAATGTTTATTTGCAAAAAAACATTTTACCCGAATCTCGAATGGTCGTTAAGTAATCTCTGCATCAATGACTAATCAAACACATTGGCTGCTCTAAATTCCGTCTAAAATGTTTAAAAGGCTCCGCGAGCGTATAGCAGAGGAAGGTATAAAATTTCCCGTTGGACAGGTAATATATATGTATAAAAAATTACATAATTAATTGCTGTAATCCAGTCTATGCCTCTGATTTATTCAATCAAATATTTTCATTAAATGTCTGCTTAGAAAACACTCCCTTTCCTGAATGTGAATCTATGAATGAAACTCTAATTCCCTAGATGAAATTAAATTTGTACTATTTCTTTTCCCTGTTATCTGTAAGATTTTCGGAGTGCTGAAAAATCTATTAAAGTCCACAAAGAAAGAAATATTTTCAGATCATTTTAACCAACTCTTTATTGTTATTATTTTTGTTCCATCGGAGATGTTCTGCATTCATTTGTAGTTAAAGAGTAGATTGTAGGGTTTCTTTTGATTTATCTTCTCTTCAAAAATTGTGCTCTCTGAAAGAGCCAGGAAAAGAATTCTTTGATTAAAATCATAGTATGAGCTTTGAAAGAGGGCTAATTATCTTTTTACTAAAATTTTGTTGTACATTATCACATGGATTTGCAAATTCTGATTCATTGTACTGAGAAAAATTCTGTTTAATAAAGTAGGCAGTGCTTGGGGGAAATGTTATGGGGTAAAGGGGTCATTGCACAAAGCTTGTCACCCGGTTTTTATTTTTTTTAAAGTTAAATTTTAATTATAAAAAGTTTCTAATTTCAAATTCATGTATGTTCATAACATATATGTATATGCACACATACATATAGAAAGAGATAGACTTTCCGGAGTTTTTTTCAGGACATGAAATTTACTGAAAAAGTGAAACAAACGATCACAATGATCATCATTGTTATCATTTTCATATCTCTAAGGATGAAATAGAAGATGGCAGTGTAAGAAGACATGCATTTTTATTTTGGTTTTTAGTATTTCAGAAGTTTGTCATTTTGTACTTGAAAAAAAACAAGAAAAAAGAAATAAACTACAAATACAAACTCCAATTCTTCTTTTTTTATTTTCTAAGATGATATAAAATACTATCTTAGTAAAATGAGGAAAATAGGTTCTAAGGATTTAAAAAATATATATATACCAAGGGTCAATCTAGAGAGAAATTAGGTCCGTTAAAGGATCCTTCACAAAATTCAGGCACTCAAAAATGGACCCTTCACAAAATTCTGAAACTCAAAAAGGAATTCTTCATAAAATTCAGTCACTCAAACATGGACCTTTCACAAAAATTCCACACTCAAAACTGACTCTTCACAGAAATCCAAGCTTACGGAACGATTGGGAATATTTTTTGCCGTAACTATATTTCCCAAAATTAAGAATTAGTTTTCACAAAATTCTGAACTATTTTTCACAAAATTAAAAACACACGACATTGGTCAAATATCCTCGATTGACCCCTGTATAACCTATTAGTGTATTCCCCACATTGCCCGTGCTAGAGATTGCAAGTTGTTAGCCAGTAAATTGGCCAAATTTTATAAGTCTTGGCTAAATTTCAAAAATCTCAGTCGAATAATTTTGACTATTTCTTTTCTTAATACAATATATATATTTTTTTCAAAGTTAAATTTCAGAGAAATTTCCAATCGCTAATATTTTAGCCAAATCAGAATTTTTTTGCCTAATTTCCGATTTTGTCGTGTTTGGCAAGGTGACGAACGCTTAGCGCGGTCCCTGCCCCAGACAAAAAAAGCATAGAGGGCCATCAGATAAAAGGCACTTTAATTCAACTAAAGGGCACTTTTTGATAGAAATTTTGTAAGAAGAAGAAAAGGCTTTTTTTAAAAAGTTTTTTGCTATAATATGCATACAAAACCCCAGTATTTTTCTACAATAGTTAGTTTTTAATAATCAAAAACTTTTTAACATTTAGTTTTAAAATATCTTAAAAAGATTTATATTCAAATGAGATTCTAGTATATAAGTTGAACAAATAGAACAGTCCAAAAATATATATTGAACGTCATAGAAATAACTGAAGCTATTGACCCACGTCAATAAGAGTTTGCATACACTCTAAGGATATCTTATGGCAACTTTTTGGCCCTGTTAGAACTAAGAAATCCAATTTCTTGTTTTTAAAAAAAATTGTGAAAAGTGACATTTTTTTTATAATGAACAGCCCCAGCAGCAACTGAAGATGTTAACTCAGATCAATGAAATTTAGCACACGTAACGACAACAATATGTGTCAACTTTTCAGTGCTATTTGAAATTTTATATTAAAAAAATAGATTTTTGATATGCCCTAATTGATTAGGCATGATATCACATTTTTCATAAAAATGAATTATATTGATTTTGCATTTCATCAAATAGATTTTGACATTTAATAAAATATCTTCATTAAAGAGTAGTAAACCATAATTTTGGACATGATTTTTTTTTTTTTTAAGTAAGTACATTTTTGTTTCAAAAGGTGATTTTTTCCTTCTTAATAGCTTTCAAATAACCCTGGAAAAACTTTTCAGGATTCTGAAAGCAAAGCGGCTGTTGCAAATTCCAATGAGGTTTGTTGCTTATTTTTTACTTTCTTTAAATCAATAAGTATTATCTTCTCAACTAGTTACTCAGGTTATATGCAATGAGTTACTGCCCAGTGCCCATAAGCCAGTGCTAAGGCAGATCTGAAGCATGACCTACAGCTCGGTCATGACATCCAGAGACTGCAGTTTCGTTCTTATTCTGGACTCCTCAGCCATGTTTGGCTATTCCTGACTGAGGGGTCTAGTATAAGGACAGAACTGCAGTCTCAGGATGGCATGACCGAGCTGTGGATGTGTTTGCTGTAGTTACAAATACAAATGTGATGACCAGCAGCAGGCTCTGGGCCCAACTGAGCTGGTCCTAGTCAAATTATAGACCCCAATGAAGATCAATGGCCCTCTTAAAACTATCTGCTCCCTTGGTCCTTACCGCCTCTTTCGGCAAACTATTCCAAGTACCCTCTGCTAAAATAGTAATTTTTCCGAATTTCCAGGCTAGCCTGAGATTTAAATAGCTTGTAACAATGACCTCTTGTCCTGCTTTCCGTGCAAAAATTTAACCCAATAACATCTTTCATTTTGATAAATTTAAACAACTGAATCATGTCCCTCCTGGTTCTCCTTTGCTCAAGACTATACATGTTAAGCATTCTAAGTCTGGAATCATAGTCTAAATTAGAAAATCCATTCACTAACCTTGTAGTCCTCCTTTGTACCCTTTCCAATAAATTAATATCTTTCTTAAGATAAGGAGACCAAAACTGAACAGCATACTCTGCATGAGGTTTTACCAAAATTATATATAAAGGCAGAAGAACCTTCTTAGATTTGTTTGAAATAGATCTATTAATAAACCCAAGCATCTTATTGGCTTTGTTACTAGCTATGCTGCACTGTTGAATAAACTTGAAGTCTTGATTTATTAAGACACCTAGATCCATAACATTCTCTGCCTTACTAATGACCGAACCCTGTAAATAATAGCTTGTATCGTTATTTCCATGGCCTAAATGCAGCACTTGACATTTCCCAACATTAACTGCCATGCCCCACTTGTCTGCCCACTTAGTAATATGATCCAAATCCTCTTGCAGCTGATTTACTTGTTCATCCTTTTCTACAACCCTTTTCTACATAACTTTAATGTCATGATCAAAACAATTCATGTTTCCAGAAACATTTTCATGAATACCATTCATAAAAATAATAACCAAAAGTGTACCTAAAACTGATCCTTTGGGAACCCCACTTAACACCTTACTCCATTTAGAATGGTTACCCCTTACAACTACTCTTTGTTTTCTTCCTGTCAGCCAATTCCTAACCCAAACTAAAATTTTACCTCCAATTCCTATATCAGCTAATTTACTGAGTAGTGCAACATGCGGTACCTTACCGAAAGCTTTTGGAAAATCAATGTAAACAACATCTACACACTTTTTGTTGTCTAAAGCCATGGTGACCTTGTCATCAAAATTACTAAGTCTTTCCTGCTTGTTTTCCCTGTAGGTTTTCTTGTTCTTCTAATCAGTTTTACGTTATTGCTGGACCAGTGTTTGAAACATCTGTTAGTACATTTCGCTGTAGCACTAAGATCAAGCTTCAGTTTTGGTCTCCTTATCTTAAAAAAGAAATAAATTTATTGGAAAGGGTACAAAGGAGGGCTACAATTTTGCAGGGAAGTCGAAAAAATGTTTGTTATTGAAAGTTCAGCTAGTTAAAAATGAAAACAAAACTATGCAATATTAAGTACTACCAATGAAACTCACTAACTTTAATATAAACAAAAAAAAATGGTAGAATAAGGCATCAAGGATATTATATATGTATACTTGACATAATTAACGTTTAATATTAATATGTAAATTCAAGAAGTTGTATAGATTGGAAAACCAATTAAACTATTCTGCTGGTATATAACAAATTTTTCAAACCAAAAGAAAGAAAAATAAAAAAAAAAAAAAAATAAAAACTCTAGTGACATATTGCTTTTGAGCAGAAATTTATTTGTGTATTATAATTGAGTGGAGCAAAATTTGGTTGTAGTATTTTGATTATTCTAGAGGTCGGGCCAAAAGTAATTTAGTCTATTAACCGGCTCCTTATATACTTCCAATTGATAAAAACAAACCCTTCACAAAGTTTAGATTGACAAAATCAGACCTTTAAAAAACCTTTTTATTAAGAATGATGAATAACCCACTAAGCATGTTATGAATAGAAGACTCATTGTCAATGAATTGTATCTAAAAATAGCCGAGCAAATATTTAGAAAA
Organism: Uloborus plumipes; assembly: GCA_038373865.1. Lineage (NCBI taxonomy): Eukaryota > Metazoa > Arthropoda > Arachnida > Araneae > Uloboridae > Uloborus > Uloborus plumipes. The sequence goes on along the minus strand of JAXGGA010001748.1, from coordinate 86,562 downwards.
AGGTCCAACAGTAATGAGCATTAAACATTGAAATTTTAGAAAATTATTTAACTTTTCTTCCAAGTGTTTGTGAAATTCACGAAAACAGGAGCCTGAAAATTAATGGACAAACCATATGTGGATTGACTAGAAATTATGTTACATAGAGATTGAGTAGAATTTCATTGTAATATTTTTGTTATTCATTTGTATATATTAAATTTTTGTCATAATTGTATGACTTGTGGCACTACTTACAATGGCTAAATAAATTTTTTTTTCAGGATTTAATTACCTTAAGTGATAGTTCTGCTGTTGTAGTTCCTCATTCCAGTTCTCACCAATTCAGTATTGGTGAAGATGAAGATGGTTCATTTAGTGAGCAAAACACCCCTCAGAGAAAACAAGTAATTATTTAAAAAAGTTTGTTTGGTTGAACTGTTACAGTTGACACTCAATGTTACTAACCTCTGCTATAAAAACACTCAACAGTTTTACAAATATATATACAAATACAAATACAAATGTGACGACCAGCAACAGGCTCTGGGCCCAACTGGGCTGGTCCTAGTCAAATTATAGATCCCAATGAAGATCAATGGCCCTCTTAAAACTATCTACTCCCTTGCTCCTTACCGCCTCTTCCGGTAAACTATTCCAAGTTCCCACTACTCTGCTAAAATAGTAATTTTTCCGAATTTCCAGGTTAGCCTGAGATTTAAACAGCTTATAACAATGACCCCTTGTCCTGCTTTCCGTGCAAAAATTTAACCCTATAACATCTTTCATTTTGATAAATTTAAACAACTGAATCATGTCCCCTCTGGTTCTCCTTTGCTCAAGACTATACATATTAAGCATTCTAAGTCTGGAATCATAGTCTAAATTAGAAAGTCCATTCACTAACTTTGTAGCCCTCCTTTGTACCCTTTCCAATAAATTAATATCTTTCTTAAGGTAAGGAGACCAAAACTGAACAGCATACTCTAAATGAGGTCTTACCAAACTTCTATATAAAGGCAGAAGAACCTTCTTTGATTTGTTTGAAATAGATCTATTTATAAACCCAAGCATCCTATTGGCTTTGTTACTAGCTATGCTGCACTGTTGACTAAACTTGAAGTCTTGATTTATTAAGACACCTAGATCCATAACATTTTCTGCCTTACTAATGACTGAACCCTGTAAATAATAGCTTGTATGCTTATTCCCATGACCTAAATGCAGCACTTGACATTTCCCAACATTTACTGCCATGCCCCACTTGTCTGCCCACTTAGTAATATGATCCAAATCCTCTTGCAGCTGATTTACTTGTTCATCATTTTCTACAACCCCCATAACTTTGACATCATCAGCAAAACAATTCATGTTTCCAGAAACATTTTCATGAATATCATTCATAAAAATAATAAACAAAAGTGGACCTAAAACTGATCCTTGGGGAACCCCACTTAAAACCTCACTCCATTTAGAATGATTACCCCTTACAACTACTCTTTGTTTCCTTCCTGTCAGCCAATTCCTAACCCAAACTAAAATTTTACCTCCAATTCCTATATCAGCTAATTTACTGAGTAGTGCAGCATGCGGCACCTTATCGAAAGCTTTTTGAAAATCAATGTAAACAATATCTACACACTTTTTGTTATCTAAAGCCATGGTGACCTTGTCATAAAAATGTAATAAATTAGTAGCACACGATTTACCTTTCCTGAAACCATACTGCAAACTAGTCAACAGACTATTATTTTCTAAGAAATCCATAATCTTAATTTTAAATAAAGTTTCAAAAATTTTGCGAACCACTGAAGTAAGACTGACAGGTCTATAATTTCCTGCATTACCTCTAGACCCTTTCTTGAAGAGTGGCGTAATGTTAGCCAGTTTCCAGTCCTCTGGCACTGTCCCTGAGTTATACGAAGCATTGAAAATTTTTACAATAGTATCTACTAATTCCTCAGCACATTCAACTAGAATTTTTGGGTAAATATTATCTGGTCCCGGAGCTTTAGTTGTTTTAATTTTTTTCAAATGAAGTAAAACGTCCTCCCTAGAAAAAACAAAATCCTCAAGCTGTAGAGTAGCTTGTGTCTTACTTGTGTCAACTGTTGAGATACAGTTATCGTTAAAAACACTGGAAAAAAAAGTCATTTAGAACATTAGCAATATCCCCATCATTCTGAATTAAATTTCCATGCTCATCAACCAGTGGCCCAATTTGACTATTTCGAACTTTCCCAGAATTTGCGTAAGCAAAAAACCCCTTTGGGTTCCTGTCAATATTATCTGCAAGCTTTTGTTCCAATTCTCTTTTCTGAAACCGTACCAAATACTTAAAACTACGCCTAGCCTCACAATACTGTAGCCTATCTGCGCTGTGACCAGTTTCTTTTAACTGACGAAAAGCAGCTTGCTTACGGTTTAGAGCGTCCTTAGTTTCCCTAGTGAACCACATGGGCCAAATTTTAGTGTTTACCCCTTTTCTCCTAAAAGGAACATAATCCCCAACTGTTTTTGCTAGTTTTTCCTTAAACTCAGTCCACTGCAGATTTACCTCGCTATTGTCCAAACCTGATGAAAAAACTGTTTTCAAACTCTGCCTGAGTGCGACAAAATCAGTATTTCTGAAATTAGGCACAATCCTAAAATTTTTGTCTTTGTGCATATCAAACTTAATCCCAAACCTAATACTGTTGTGGTCACTATCCCCAATATGCTCCCCTACACATAATGCCTGAACAGAACCTTCAACATTGCAGAAAACTAGATCCAAAACAGCATCCTGCCGTGTTCCCCCAGAAACAACTTGATCTAAAAAACAGTCACCAATTACTTTTAGAAATTCCTCTTCTTTACTATTATTGGGGTAAGAATTATTCCAATCAATGCCCGGAAAATTGAAATCCCCCATTATAATTACCGGTCCCTTACTCGACATGTCTCTAATAATACGATACATCTCTTCATCTTGACCCTGGCTTAGATTAGGTGGCCTGTAAATGTTACCCAAACGCAATTTTTTACCCTTACTGCTCATCAGTTCTAGCCAAACCATGTCAATATCATTAGGTTTGTCATTTATTGCCAATTCATTGCAAGTTAAAGTATCCCTAACATAAAACAAAACCCCACCACCTCTTTTACCTGCCCTATCTTGTCTAAACAAATTATACCCAGCAATACACAATAAATCATCATCATTTTTGGTAGCCCATGTCTCGGTAACTCCAATAATATCCAACTTCTCATCTATAATTATGCTTTTCAATTCTTCCATCTTGTTCCTAATACTGCGAGCATTGGTATAAAGAACCTTAAGCATGCCCAACTTGCTTTTATTCAACCCCTTGCGATTTCTTGAATCGAAATTGTTAAAATGACTGCTCTTATTCGTCTCCCTATTACTATTTCTAATAAAACCTAAAGAGTTTGCATTCTTTTGAAAACTGCTCCTTGAACCATGCCCCCCATTCCAACTTAGTTTTTTGACTCAGAAGCCTCTAAAACCAAACCACTAACCATTTTGACCCCTATAGAACTCAGATGCAGGCCATCCCTACCAATCCAATCACGCTTGCAATGACTCCACACATCAACAAACCTGACACCGCGCTTTTGGCAAATTTCTTTTAGTAACAGGTTCATGCACCTAGCCCGCTGATTCAACCAGCTCCTGTGCACTCCATACCTGGGAAGCAAACCAACCACTTGGACACTGGTCGAACAGTTAGTTGCTTTGTCCAACAGGGAATTCCATTCTTTCCTAAACTCCTCATTATTACTATGGCCTACATCGTTGGTTCCCACCCACAAAGTAACTATATCCTCCTTATGAAATGTCCCCTTCTTCTCTGCAACCTTATTTACATCCTTCACCCGAGCCCCTGGTAAACAACACCTAGCCACCTTACGTTTTACCCTCCCGATTGAATTTCCCACTTCGCGCACCATTGAGTCCCCCAAAATTACCCCCTTCATTTCCCAGTCCGTCTCCTTACTAATAACTTCCCCCTTCACCTCTGGAACATCCCTACTAACTAACTCACAGCTAATGCCCACATCCTTTTTAGTAATTTCCCCCTTCCCATCTGGAGTGCTTATCTCATCCTCCTCTATCCCACAACCTAAGGCTATTTGGGCCTGCAAAATGGTCATGCTATGTTTCAATTCAGAGAGCTCAGCACACTTGGTGCAAATATAATCCAGCTCACTAATTGACTCCTCCTTTCCCTCATACTGGCAGAACATGTGACATAGGTCACAAGAAATCCACCTGTTGCTCCCCTTCCCACTCTTAACCTCTTTCCAAATGCATATAACACCCATACTAACTCAAAATAATCCACTTATGAAGACAATACAAAAGAGACAAAAATGCAAAATTGAAGGATAAATACTAATAATAAAAATAGAAAAGCATCTATTTGCTGCAGACTATTTGCTGGTCCCTAAAAACCTTCCATTGAAATTTCATTCTGTTTTGTGCATGTGAAATGGCAAAAATATCTTTTATACAAACTGAACGCAAGGGCAATCTATATCTTTCCTCAGAATTTGAGCTCCAGGGACAAGAAATCTGTGGAAAGAAAATAATTTGATTTATTTGAATTGTAATTGCATCTTCTTCCGTCTTTGCCATTATTTCTGTTAAAAAGAAATTAATTTATAAGTAGTCAGTAAACCTTGATCTTAGGATTTGAATTTTGGAATATCTGCGTAGGTGCTTTTCATTTGGTACAAGTTTATTCAATACAAAACAATTATCTATTATTAAATCAATTGAAATTATCGAGTGTCAAAAAAATTGTCTATTAGTGTTGATAGAACTCACCATGGAAATATTTGTGCCATCTGTAGTGCATAGTTTTGGCTACCTTTCGGTTTTAGAAACATATTCCATAGTCCCAGGGAGTTCCTTTACAGCGAGCGTCAACCATATTAGTAGTAAATAATTTTATTCCATAACAGGTACTAGTTCTAAGTTAATCAAGTTTCTGCTTAATTCTAACTGAGGCCTTACTGCCTCTGAGCTGCTAATGATTTTTTTTAGGAATCATTTTTCTCCATCATAACTGACAATATTTTCTGCTAAACTGCTTAATAATTTACTGTTACAAGTTAAAACAACTGGTTTTATTGCATAAATATTTTCTAATTTTGTAATGAATTCTTAGATGTTATTCTCTAATCTTCACCAAATCAGGAAAAAAGAAAAAGATATTTTAAGACTCAACAAAACTTTTATTAGGATAAAGCTGTTGACTATCTTCAATTTGATTTTTTCTGTAAAATAATTTATTAAGTTATGAAATTTTAGTATTTTGACTGATAGCCAAAACAACTTTCGCTGTTGACTCCCTCCTACTTCCCTCTGTCCCAAATGTAAATAATTAAATTTCATGCCATGCATTTGTGTTTGGTATTTCATATTTTTTGTCTTTTTTATTTATCCATACTTTAGTTATAAAATTTTTGCTTTTAGAATGATGTATCTACTACTGATAAGACTGTTTCACCAAGAGATCAACAACCAGCAACAATATCAGATGTAAATTTCATTCAGGAGTATCGTCCATCAAAATTTTCCTATGTTCCTCAATCTGATATTGAAAGTGAGAAAGAAGAACCACCGACTCTGAACTTAGATGGAATATCTAAAGATCAACTCTTATCTGTGATTCAAACTCTAAAAGCCCGGTCTTATAAATATAAAAATAAATATGCAGAGGTGAGAACATTATAGTTTCTGCTTTCAGAATCATACAATTGCAGAATGTTTAATGAGCAGCATTTATATACTTAAAAACATTTTTCAGACGTAACAAAAGTTATAGTATAATTTTTTTTAATAATAGGTTGTGAAAAACTATAAAGAACTGCGTGATGAAAAGGTTAAAATCGAAGTAAGTACTTGAATGTGTCTGTGAAAAATTTTAGTTAAGTCATGTGCTTATGTTATTAGTCTTTGAAGATGTATTGTTCCTAATTTTCTCTAGTGTAATGAAATTGATACAGGTAAACTATTTTTTTTATTTCTAATTTTAAGACCATGTGAATGTCAACAAAATCTAAAACACAATTAACAGATCTAAAAATTCTATTCTAATTAATTAAGGATGAAATGAAGTTTAAAATTTTGCTTAAATTAATTGCAAAATCATTTGATATTTCACTTCACTTTTGCTTACAGAACTTATTGATTGAAAATCAAGACAAAGGTTTAAGGAGACTTGCTGAACTTAGAGAACAGTGCCAATTAGAACAAAAAGCTAAAGCTCATCTAGAAGCAAATCTCAGACTTTTATTAGAAGAGAAAGATTCAAGAATATCAGTGCTTGAAACACAGGTATGGGGATTAATAATACACTTTTGAGAAAGTACCTTGACCAGAAATTTTGTGAATATGATTGAAATTTATTTTTCTTCCGTTATTTTACTTATGTTTTAAGTAATTTGTGTGTATTCAATGTAGATAAAAAAAAAAAAGAAAAAAGCTCAACCCATTCTTTAGTAGAAATATAGGCCATAGAGAAAAAATTTCTTGATACAAAACAAATTGTTGAATTTAAAAAAAAAATCTACTAAAATGTTTTGTATATTTTACTAGATTGGTTAATATTCTTAAGAAATGAAGAAAACAAATAAAAGAAAGATCCTTAAGGTTCTAGACCTTAAAAAGTCCTTTAGTCTTGAAAATGCAATGTGATCCTAAAATTTCAATTTTCTTTACTTGAATTTTCAAGCTTTTGTTACATAGGCTGTGCTCTAATTGAGCAAAAAAAATAGGAATTTTCACAATGCTTTATGAATAAAATGGAGACCTTTGATCAGTACGTAAAAAAAGTGAGTACTGGAAAAAATATTAAAGAAGAATTTATTCATTCAAAATCTCATCACAAAGCTATTTCTTCTTGTTGCGCAATTAGATTTTACAAGCATGTAGGTCACAAAAAAATTTTGTGCATGATTTCTGTCTAGTGTCAAGTTGTGAAATACCCATTTTGGTTACAAGCTAATAACTACACTAGGTCTTTTTGCTTGTTTTTTGTTGCAGGTCAGAATTTAATTCATAGCAAACTGAAGCAGTAAATTGATGATATACTGCCAAAGTTGTTGCCAATTATTTGTCGAGCTATCATGCTATAACGCTGGTGGATCTTTTATCGGCTAAGATTGAACCTGCGACCCTCCGATAACGAGTCTGACACCTTACTGATTGAGCCATCACTGCTCTCTCCCCACTAACACGCTCAGGTTGTCCAAAACCTCTCCACCTCTCTGTGTGTGATACAAAAATTCAGTTTTACCACTTTTTGATCCTACCCTGTACACAAACCCATTTATTTTAGTTATTAAAAAATCTAAGTTATTTAATACATGGATGATGTAAGGTAAAATATGCACATACGATGTAAGGTAATATATGTAGGATAAGAAATAAAATTAATTTTAAAAAGTGCATTTCTAGTGTACACTTTGCCTTTGTATTGCGTTAAAATGTTTGCATTTTTTTAACAGATTAATCTGTTAAAAGAAGGAAACAAGAGTAATGGTACTAGAATAATAGAAGATTTGCATGCATCAAATTCCGACATTAGCAGTGGAGATGCCAAATCTGATGATGGAACTTTATCTTTAGATGCTTCTGCCTTGCAAGAAAAGGTCCGTTTTGCTTTTGAACTAAAGAATAATACAGTATCATGATAGAGGAGTAAAAAATGTTTAATTAAGGACTATACATATGCAATTTACTTTAGTTTAAGTATGTTCTGACATTTTAATGGGCCACGTCTGAATAGAGATACAGTTTAATCCGGGCAGTTGATTTCATAACGTTTGACGGCATCAGTGGTTACTGAAATGACTGTTCATTGAATGTTTTCATTTATAATCAGCTAACCAGTAGTTTAACAAATACAAATACAAATACAAATGTGGCGACCAGCAGCAGGCTCAGGGCCCAACTTGGCTGGTCCTAGTCAAATTAAAGACCCCAATGAAGATCAATGGCCCTCTTAAAGCCATCTACTCCATTGCTCTTTACCGCCTCTTCCGGTAAGCTGTTCCAAGTTCCCACTACCCTGCTAAAATAGTAATTTTTTCGAATTTCCAGGTTCGCCTGAGGTTTAAACAGCTTAAAACAATGACCCCTTGTCCTGCTTTCCTTGCAAAAATCCAACCCTGCAACATCATTCATTTTAATAAATTTAAATAACTGAATCATGTCCCCTCTGGTTCTCCGTTGCTCAAGACTATACATATTAAGCATTCTAAGTCTGGAATCATAGTCTAAATTAGAAAGTCCATTCACTAACCTTGTAGCCCTCCTTTGTACCCTTTCCAATAAATTAATGTCTTTCTTCAGATAAGGAGACCAAAACTGAACAGCATACTCCAAATGAGGTCTTACCAAACTTCTATATAGAGGCAGAAGAACCTTCTTAGATTTGTTTGAAATAGATCTATTAATAAACCCAAGCATCCTATTGGCTTTGTTACTAGCTATGCTGCACTGTTGACTGGACTTGAAATCCTGATTTATTAAGACACCTAGATCCATAACATTATCTGCCCTACTAATGACTGAACCCTGTAAATAATAGCTTGTATGCTTATTTCCATGACCGAAATGCAGCACTTGACATTTCCCAACATTAACTGCCATACCCCACTTGTCTGCCCATTTAGTAATATGATCCAAATCCTGTTGCAGCTGATTTATTTGTTCGTCATTCTCCACAACCCCCATAAGTTTGACATCATCGGCAAAACAATTCATGTTTCCAGAAACATTTTCATGAATGTCATTCATAAAAATAATAAACAAAAGCGGACCCAAAACTGATCCTTGGGGAACCCCACTTAAAACTTCACTCCATTTAGAATAGTTACCCCTAACAACTACTCTTTGTTTCCTTCCTGTCAGCCAATTCCTAACCCAAACTAGAATTTTACCTCCTACCCCTATACCAGCTAATTTGCTGAGTAGTGCTACATGCGGTACCTTATCGAAAGCTTTTTGAAAATCTATGTAAACAACATCTACGCATTTTTTGCTATCTAAAGCCAAGGTAACCTTGTCGTAGAAATGTAATAAATTAGTAGCACACGATTTACCTTTTCTGAAACCATACTGCAAACTACTCAACAGCCCATTATTTTCTAAGAAATTCATAATCTTAATTTTGATCAATGTTTCAAAAATTTTACATACCACTGAAGTCAGACTCACAGGCCTATAATTTCCTGCATTACCTCTAGACCCTTTCTTGAAGAGTGGTGTAATGTTAGCTAGTTTCCAGTCCTCTGGCACTATCCCTGAGTTATACGAAGCATTGAATATATTAACTATAGCGTCAACTAATTCCTCTGCACATTCTACTAGAATTATTAGAGAGCTTTTGGTAATACTGTCGTCCCCGCTTAATCGGGCAACGGATAAACCAATACCCCACTTATACGAATAAAATATCTCGTAACCGAATATTTCCCATGCCATGGATGCAATGTTAAAGATACTCGCTTAATTGAATAATATTTTTTTTTGGAACCGACAGTATTCGTCAAGCGGAGCAGACAGTATTGGTACCGACAAGCCGAATTGACTGGTAGCTGTATTTAAACACAACCGTGGAAAATCAGAGCATGAGTTCATTTTATTATGCTGTTAGAGCTACTTGATACAATTATACCTGCACCACTGGTAAAAAGTGATATATTAAAGTGCCATGATGCTTGCAATTGAAATGTTTTTCAGTTTAGAAATTTCTATCTGTTATCAAGATTCTATCACTGCTGACCATATTTGTATGTATTGCTTTGATATTTTTTTTATGGTGCCTACTTTTATTCTCTGTCGGATCTAGGGGGAGCAAGTCGAAATCCCTGCTTCAGATGGCAATTTTTAGCTAGGGGTGCAGCAAAACACTCGGTTTATGTTTTTTTTTCCATTGAAAATTGATATAAAAACATGGAGGACAGATGAGTAATAGTGGTAGTTTTAAGATTTGTCCATCTCGGAAAATTCAAAGATCCTGTTCAAATCACTCTCACACATATCTGGGGTTACCATAATTTACTACACCAGAATTGAACCTTTTTATCAAAAGGAAGGAGGAAGAAGTGAGGTACTGGCATTTTGTTTCACTAGTGAACTTTGGTGCGCATTTAACTGGTCAACATATGACTACTTTTTGCAATTGAAACAGTGAGAAGCAAAGAGATGTAAAGGCCAAAATTAAAAATTACAGGATAATCTGCAACCTCTCTTCTATTTTAAGGCAAGAGATGATGCCAGCAGATACTGCTATACAACGTTGTTTAGTAAAACGTTTTAAAGAAAACGTTCTTAAAATCTGGTCTTTGAATGCATTTTGTTAAAAACTTGAAATTGTCCTTTTACGTCCCTTTGCTCACTACTTCCTTTCATAGAGTTTTAAAACTTCTAAAGAGTACATTTGTTTTTCTCAAAAATGCAAAATAATCTTAAGATTAAAAGAACAAAAAATATAAAACAGTTGAATATTCAAATGAAATCGATCGGCCCCTTTTTGTGCTAAAATACAAAATCATTATATTTTGTGCAGAAGAAGCAAACTGTGTGAAAACCAAATCTTTATTATAAAAAGAGTTCTATACAACCTCAGAACATATAAGCTTCGCAATTATTTTTTTCTTTTGTAATTTTTTGAATATTTAGTTAGTCGATGTTATATAAGGGTTAGGATAAAATATTAGCAAGACTAAAACCAAGTAATAAACTTATTGATCATGAGTGTTATATATAGAGATGAAAATTTAAACAATATTAGATCCATCCCATCAAGGCATATCAAAAATCTGACTTGTTATTTTTTTGCAGGTAGAAAGATTACAGCATCAGCAAAATCAAGATAAGAAAACTATTACTGCTCAAAAGGATCAAATATCATTATTGAGGAAACAAAATGAAAGCTTGACTCAAGAATTGGAAGACAAGATTAAAAAATTAAATGACCTAGAGGTAGGGAAAGTATTGTTTTTACATAATATTGATAATATTGCTTGCTGTTTGAAATTAAAGAATAATTTCAAAACAAAAGCTTGTTGATTTAAAAGGCTCTGAGCATAAAAAAAGTAATAAAAAATAAAGTTACTCTTTAAATTACATTTTAAAAAATCATATGCAAAACATGTTTTTCTAGAGTAATTAATTATTTTTTTACTCTAGTAGAATTTAAAATATTTTGGAAACTACCTATTGAAATACCTATAGGAATTCGTTTTAAAACATTACTAATTTCCTTGTTACGAGTTAACAGGCATTTATTCTTAAATGCTTTATTCATGTCCAGCAGGGGAAAGAGTGGCTCTTATTTTCTATGGGAAATCATAATTTTTCGCTTTACTTTTTTTTTTTTTTTTAAATATAGGACGAACAGGTGAAACTTAAATCTGATCATGAAAGTATTTTGAAAAGCATGCAGATTCGTTTGGAAGAACTGGAAAAGCAGCAAGAAGAAAGTGTTATGTCTATGGCTGAAACAAAACGAAATATGCACGAAGAGTTAGAATTGAAAGAGAAACAACTAGTCAAAATTGAAGAAGAATCTAGACAATTCCAAGCTTTAGGTATGTTTTTAAAATGTTGGTTTTATTTGATATTTTGAGTTCATTGTATTATTTGAAATTTCTGCTTGGAGTTTACTTTTGATTTTAATATTTTTGAAGTGTGTTCTTTAGTGAATTCATAGTTTAGTGAAAAAGTAAAAATGAAAGTACAAGTTTGGATAAATTTGTCAAATTGTTTCTTATACTTTTATTTTGCGCCACTAAGCAGCTAATTGTTTAATTTCTTAATTATTCCGCCTCTCCCCCCCCCCCCTCAGAAAAAGAAAGTTGTGCCATCCAGCATGATAGTTAAAGCATTGGAGCGATTCCATACCAAATCACCGAAAAAAAAAAGTTGGTCGCACGACCAACTCGGATTTTTTTTAAATTTGGTACACAGATTGATGGTATAGAGGTATGAAAAAGCCCAAAAGGAAAGTTACCTGCTCCACTTATTTTCTGAGATACATGCCCTCAAAGTTTGTCTGCCACGTCAAAATACTAAAAAAGTGATGTTATTTAATCATTTTTTATAAAAAAATCGTACTCATGCAAAATAAAAGTGTTAGATATCTATGGAAACTAGTTACTCCAGGCATTCCGAAAAAAAATACTAGAACGTTCATAATGAAAATTGCCAAGGTACAGGGCTCTTTGAAGTTGTCACCACAAAAACTTGATTTTGCAGATTTTTCTAAAATTGAGGCATTTATTGCAAAAAAAAGCAAACAAAACCAAAGGTTTTCTCACTTTCTGGTATTGTACAGGTCCTCCCTGTAAATTGCTACGCAATAAATTTTTTGGGTTTCTCACTCCTTCTTGGAAATATTTTAGCTTAAAGATAAGCCGTAAGGCAAAAAATGCCTTTTTGGCCATCTTGGCAGCCATTTTTCTCATAAAGGGGGAGCAGTAGAAACTTTAATTTTTTTTTAAAACAAGCCACTGATATGTTAGCTATTCACAGGAAAAGAGTTTACTTTTGGTTATTTCTCCCATTAAGAGATATCCTGCTGACAGTATATGCATGTTTTTTGCGACGACTATATGCTTTTGTTCCCCCTCTCATGGACTTAAAATTAATTAAACCAAAAAATAATGATATATTTATTATTAGCTGTATTATCTACCCAATATGTCATGAAATTTAATTTATTAAATCATTGAACAATAAATTAAATAATTGATGAAAACAAGAAAAAGTATTTCTCTGATGCCTGAGCATTATGCATTCATAATTATAAAGCACTAAATACTTTCTTGAGAAATTAATTAACATAAATGAGCTCTAAATATCTAATATCTTTAAACGAGCAATTCTTGTATATATATATATTTATTTATTTATTTATTTATTTATTTTTCGGATCTCGAAAACGGCTCTAACGATTTCGATAAAACTTGGTATTTAGATGGAGTTTTGGTTTCTGAGTTCATCTACGTCGGCGTTTTTTCTGTAAAAACGCCAGTTTTCGCAAAAAAAACCGTTTTTTGTGCCTTCATTGAGTAAGTTTGAGACGCTTTCTTCATCGCCATTTTCTTTATGATTATTATCAATTGTTACTGCTTCCGTGGCGACCACGTTTTGTTATAACAATTGGATTTCATATTTAATCACATCAGCGCGAGTTTAAATTTTACGGTATTTGGCAACGTTAAATTGTTACTGTTTTTGAAATGTTAAAGCAAGGCTTCACTAGATAACAGGCTGTTTCATTTTTTCAAAAGCCATGGGATAAAAGCAGTGGTGATTGTCCATCGACATCTATTGAATTATAAAAATTAGATTACTTTACTTTTCAAGTACGATTTCAAAATTGAGTATAAAAGTGTTATAGTTAGTTTTAAAATATTTTTTTCCCTCTTAAGAGTGTTTAGTAAAGATATTTCAGGTAAAAAATCAATAAATATGAAACTCAATTTTCTTAAAATATTAAGTTTCGAAGCAAAATTACATCTATCTAATATCTTTAAACGAGCAATTCTGGTATATATATATTTCGGATCTCGAAAACGGCTCTAACGATTTTGATAAAATTTTGTATTTAGATAAAGTTTTGTTTTTTGAGTTCATCTACATCTGCGTTTTTTCTATAAAAACGCGTTTTTTTGTGCCTTCATTAAAAGTTTGGCGAGCTTTCTTTCGCTATTTTCTTTATGATTACTCTTATTGTTACTGTTCACAGAAACCACGTTTTATTATAACAATGGATTTCATATTTAATCACATCAGCGTAAATTTAAATTTTTATGGTATTTTTCAAATGAGTTTTGGCAACACGTTAGAATTATTATTGTTTTTGAAATTTAAAGAAGATCAATCAAAATAAAGTTAGAATTGGGTGTGGGCCGCGGTAGTCCGATCGGTTAGTCGTCGGACTCGTAACCGGAGGGTCCCGGGCCGATCATATAGAGGAAGCCCAGCCGATAAAAGATCCACCGTCTTCATTAATGATGGCTGAGGAACGTTAAAAATGTTCGTGGTCATAAAATCCTCCAAGTGAAACGATACCTCCTGGGGATGCTGGGCCAAGGGTTTGCTCGGCCCTAGGGCCTGATTCAAAAATGAACAAAGCGCTCTTCAGGGCCCCATCCCGGTTAAACCACGAGTTGTGGTATGTACGGGGGGAACCTTAAAGTGTGAAGTAAAATGAAAGTCAAAACCAACTGGAACAAAATGCGTACTGGAGAACAGGGACTATGCATCCATTCTCATCAACACCTTTCGCGTCTTCGGCGCCAAATGAAACGAAATTGCGTGTGATTTTATGGTGAGCATGGATTAAATATGGTTGTGTTTTTAAAACAAATTACGGCTGTTTTAAATGCGTAATTGCAACAAGCACTTCGCAATCTAAACAAATACTTCGCATTTTAGCAAAAAACACAAGTTTACAAACCTCTTTCTTTACCGAGCGGGCTCGGTCCCCTGGTACTTTATATTATAAGCAATACCCAATCTTGTGATTGGGATACTCCTGTTTTTAATTGAAGAATTTCTTGAATATCACATGAATATCAGGAAAATAAATGAGGTCTTTTCGTTTGATGTAGGATACTTTATGACAAATTTCATTTGATGCGCTACTAACTGAGCATGGTGATAAAGAGCTATTAATTTCAGCATCGAATTCCATTTTACCTTATTAACAGTTAAATATTTACAAAATAATTAAATAAATAATTTAATATAAAGCCATGCTTGAAGAATTAAAATTAGTGCAACTAATTTATTCCCATACTGATCTTTACAAAATTGACATGCGTTGAGCACTGATAAGAACTGACAAGAAAAAGTTTACTCACTAAAATATTAGTTCACAGATACTATAAAGCATACATTCTATTTTCCACAAAATAATACTGCAACAAAGAACAAGGGTATCCTCCTGTTTATAGCCATCAATCAGGAACATCCAATCACAAGATTGGGTATTGCCTATGAGATAAATATTCGAAGCTCCTTTATTTTAATTGATTTTTCAAGAAATTCTTTAGTACCTACCCCTTTATACCCTTGTTCTTTGTTGCAGTATTATTTTGTAGAAAATAGAATGTACGCTTTATAGTATCTGTGAACTAGTATTTTAGTGAGTAAACTTATTCTTGTCAGTTCTTATCAGTGCTCAACACATGTCAGTTTTGTAAAGATCAGTATGGGAATAAATTAGTTGCACTAATTTTAATTCTTCAAGCATGGCTTTATATTAAATTATTTATTTAATTATTTTATAAATATTTAACTGTTAATAAGGTAAAATGGAATTCGATGCTGAAATTAATAGCTCTTTATCACCATGCTCAGTTAGTAGCGCATCAAATGAAATTTGTCATAAAGTATCCTACATCAAACGAAAAGACCTCATTTATTTTCCTGATATTCATGTGATATTCAAGAAATTCTTCAATTAAAATCAGGAGTATCCCAATCACAAGATTGGGTATTGCTTATAATATAAATATTTAGAGCTCATTTATGTTAATTAATTTCTCAAGAAAGTATTTAGTGCTTTATAATTATGAATGCATAATGCTCAGGCATCAGAGAAATACTTTTTCTTGTTTTCATCAGTTATCTAATTTATTGTTCAATGATTTAATAAATTAAATTTCATGACATATTGAGTAGATAATACAGCTAATAATAAATATATAACTATTTTTTGGTTTAATTAATTTTAAGTCCATGAGAGGGGGAACAAAAGCATATGGTTGTCGCGAAAAACATGCATATACTGTCAGCAGGATATCTCTTCATGGGAGAAATAAAGTAAACTCTTTTCCTATGAATAGCTAACATATCAGTGGCTTGTTTAAAAAAAAATTTAAAGTTTCTACTGCTCTCTCTTTATGAGAAAAATGGCTGCCAAGATGGCCAAAAACGCATTTTTTGCCTTACGGCTTATCTTTAAGCTAAAATATTTCCAAGAAGGAGTGAGAAACCCAAAAAATTTATTGCGTAGCAATTTACAGGGAGGACCTGTACACTACCAGAAAGTGAGAAAACCTGTGGTTTTGTTTGCCTTTTTTTGTAATAAATGCCTGAATTTTAGCAAAATCTGCAAAATCAAGTTTTTGTGGTGACAACTTCAAAGAGCCCTGTACCTTGGCAATTTTCATTATGAACGTTCTAGTATTTTTTTTCAGAATGCCTGGAGTTACTAGTGTCCATAGATACCTAACACTTTTATTTTGCATGAGTACGATTTTTTATAATAAATGATTAAATAACATCACTTTTTTAGTATTTTGAAGTGGCGGACAAACTTTGAGGGCATGTATCTCAGAAAATAAGTGGAGCAGGTAACTTTCCTTTTGGGCTTTTTCATACCTCTATACCATCAATCTGTGTACCAAATTAAAAAAAAATCCAAGTCGGTCGTGCGACCCCCATTCGGTGATTTGGTATGGAATCGCTCATTGGGATTTATCATTACCCAATGTGGGTTATTATTAACTGACAAATATGTCAGTTTCATATGTATTAAAAAGCTATTACCACACAATCAGCAAAATCATGACAAGATGTAGAAAGAAAACAAGGGTAACAAAAATTTAAAGCTAGTACAGTTCTATGACCCAAACTGTCTAGGATCACAATTGTGTCTTAAAGTTATTGATTGGTTCTGTTTATATAATTTGTGGGAAAAAAAAGTTTTCTAATACTTGTTTGCTTTTGTTAGTACTGAAATTTCTTTCCTCTTATTTAGCGGAAAAGGAGAAAGAATCAGTGACAGAATTGAAAAGAATTCATGATGAAAAAGTGAATGATTTGCAGCATCAGTTAAATTCATTAGAAAAAGCTCTTGAAGAAGAAAAACAAAATGTTATGCAAGAATTTAAACGTGGGAACACTGCCACTATCAATTTAATGCAGGTAACTAGGTAAATTGCAAAAGTTACTCTTTTGTGTAAATTTGTCGCATTTGTATAAAGTTCTTTTTGGATTTAGTGCTATCGGTTACCTATCTGTGTTTCCATGTACTGTAATGTTTTTAATTAACCCATAATAAGTTAGCAACCCATTTCCAATTTTTTTTTCTGTACTTTTTGAAGTTTTTATATTTCTTATTTTTGAGCTGACTTTAGTTACAAACACAGTGAAATAGCTGCTGTGTTTCACAGTTGAAGTTAGTTTTCAACATTGAACTTAAGTCTGTTATTAAGACTGCATTATTAATATTACAAAGGTGTTACCTGTCGCCCTTCAAAAAAACATAAATTTTACAATGCAATAAGACTTAAACATAGTCTAATTTTTCAAGATACACTGACAAAATTATATTTGATTCATTCTATTGACTAATTAAAAACAGCATTGTTAATTATTTTTGTTGCCCAGTGGCATAGCTAGTTATTTCAACAGCTTCCATCCTAAAAGCACAAACTTGAACATCTGCCAAGAGCATAAATGTAATTGATTGACACAGTACTTCTTTTGATTATTTCTTAGTAATGGATTGGAACCTTGTTTTTATCTAATGTTCAATCAGTAAATCATAGGTGCACTCATTGTTCCCTCTGTTTTGATACAGAAAAGTAGCTCAGTCTTTTAGCTTAAATACATGTCACATATATTTTTTTTAAAAACAACTTAATATTTTCAATCTTCTTACCTAATTCTAGACTAAAAGAAAACATAATTGAAAATTAAATAACTTAATTTTCCCACCGTATTTTTTATATTTACATTTTTGCAAGAAATCTTATCAGATAAAAAATGTGAATATATAACTTTTTTTATATGAAGAATTTTATTAACATGCATAATTAAACATTTTTTAGCAAGAATGTGCCAAGAAAGTATCTGCTATTGAAGAAGAATGGAAGCTAAAGTATCAAGAATTAGAAAAAGGGCTTACAGATAAAGCTCAGGTATCTATAATTTTGTGCTGACCTTCTGCTAATTGAATATGCCTAATAGAAATGCAAAAAAGTTTTATTTGAAAATATTTTTATTCTGCTTCTTCCTCAAATATGTCATTGGTACAGTTTTGTATTTTGACATCTGCAACTAATGTCAATTCATAGATGGATAAAATGTTTTAAACAATTTATCTATAGCTCAGTATAATCAGTATATTTACTGCCTTATGATAAATAAAAGATTTTCTGTAATTAGGAAAATTTCGCTCTTGAATTTAAATTTCCAAAATCACTATACTTATTTTTTGTTATATATGTGCATAAGTTTGGTAGATGAAAGATCCAGTGAAAGATTATCAAGTGATTATCCTACATCTTAAATTAGATTTTAAGTAATCCAAAGAAAAAAAAAAGATCATAAGGAAGAAACTATTGAAGAGCTCATACTTTATGCATATCTATTAAAAAACCGTTAGTGTGTTACAGTGGCTGCTTAATATTGATTAATCTTTTATTTTAAATTAAATTAATTTGATTATGAAATTTTTTTGCTGTGTAAAGCTAAGTTAGCATTGGTTCTTTGTTAGAGCCTTCTTTTTTTCCTTTATTCAGATTCATTATTTCATTCTTTTGAAATTATTCAAGGAGTTTTTAAAAGTTAAGTCAGTTGTAAAAGATTTTGCATCAAATGGTTTCTTGCAACAAATTTATTATTTTATTATTGTATATTATGTATTTATATGTTTAAATACATAGTATGTAACTTTTTATACAGAATATATCTTTTGTTTCATTAATTAAAAATATTAGAGTACATTCACTCTCATTATTAGGATGGAGATATCACTAAGAATTTGGAAACAGAAGAGAAGTTGAAGCAAGCAGAAAAGCAAGTAGAAGAACTGAATAATGTGCTGATGCAGCTAGAAAAAGAGAATGCTTCTTTAAAGAATTCTGTGGAAAAATTAGAATCGGTTAGTATTTGTTTTAGCTAAATGTAAACGTGTTGAAATTGGTGAGGGTGCTTGAATTTTATTCTGGTTAAGAAGTGGGTTTTATAAATTTATTTTCACAAAGTGCCCTTTTCTGAATGTAAGTGAAGCTGAGCACAAATGATTTAAGTGAATTTTTGAAAAATAATGTTGACAGTTGCTTTTATTTGTGTGTATTAATATGTGTTTGTGTGTGTATTTTGTTCAGACAAAGCTATGTCAGCTCCATGAAAATCATTGCTGTTTCTTCTAGTTTTTTTCTAAAATTTCTGCATACAAACAAAACTTGGGCACTGAAATAGTCAAAATTGTCTGACAACATATGTTTTTTTTTTTTGTGATGAAAAATATTGTTTTAAGTTGAAAAATATTTTTGTTTTGACTTAGATTCTTAATAACAGTTAACTTCTTAATTAAAATGAAGTTTTCATTATTAATCTGGGCAAAAATAGTCTACATTTTTCATAAGGTAAGAAACAAACTGGAAGCTGTAATTGGAACAAGATCTGTTTACCATACCTATTATGTTTAATATTTCTGTGTTTAATATTCAATAATGCCTGCTGAAGTTTTTGTAGCAAATAATCAAAAAGATTTTAGTTTCTTGTACAATACTTTTATTTGCCCTGGAAAGAGAAGTCTTTCATGTTGTGTCTTGTCACAAGAGCTCTTAAAAGAGCAAGGATTTGCATATAATGATTTATTTGCCGTCAGATAGCAATTATTGAATATTTGTTACAAGCATCAAAATATTTCTGCCAAGCCAGAATCTTCAGCATGTGTCGATGCTTGCATTTCTTTTGTGAATCCTACAAAACTTTAAAGAAGATGTATAAAATCATTTCTAACCACCCTTTGCAAAACTAAAATAATTTTCGTTTCTCAACAGGATTTTGACAGTTTGAACTTGCAATTTGAAAGCTTGAAAAACAAGTGCTCTGATTATGATAGTATCAAAAGTAAATTGTCAGTGCTGGAAAAGTTAGAAACTTCAAATGGCAGTTTAAGTGTTCAAATTGAAAAACTAACGACTATTAATGATAATCTCAATAATAATTTGAATAAAAGTAGAATAACTATTGATGAATTAAATAAAAAATTAGAAAAGTCTGAAATAGCATACAGAGAGCTTGAAAAGGAAAAGGTATTAAATGGAGAACTTAATGCTAAATTAAATAAACAGAATGAAATTAATAATACACTGAAAAATGATTTCACAAACTGTAAAACTAAGATGAATGGAATTGCTGATGAACTTAAAAGTATGAAGATCATTAATGCTGAATTAAAGCGTAATTCTGATAGTCAAAAATTATTCCTTGATAAGCAAAGTCATGAATTTGAGAAAAACAAAATTTTAGTTATTGAATTGGAAAATAAATTGCAGCATTTACGGAAAGAAAATGATGATCTTCATGTAGAGAATGAAAAGCGTAAGAATTTATTTCTCGAAATGGAAGGCAAATGTAACTCGCTATTGATTCAGATTAAAGAAAAAACTGACTTGATTGAGAAATTACAGAGCAATGTTAAAGATCTGCAGAAACAAGTTGAAGTAGATAAAGAGGCAAAAAATATTCTTGAAAATGTGTGTGAAAATCTTAGAAATGAAGTTCAAAATGTGTCTTCCAAATTAAGTGGTCAAATATCTACTGCAGAATTAAAAGCTGAAGAATTGCAGCAAGTCCAGTATTCACTGGAAAAATCACAAAAGCAAGAGAAAAAATTGTCGGAAAAATTGATTGTGTTGGAAAAGGTTAATGAAGACTTTAAATTTGAAACTTCAGGTCTTAGATCAAAAAATAAGTTGTTAAATGAGAAAATTAAGAGTTTGATGAAAGAATTGAAAGATAAAGACACATCTATTATATCCAATATAAAGGCTGAATATGATAACTTATGTAAAAGTTATCAGAAAAAGGAAAAGTCTTACGAAAACTCTATGAAAACGCTAAAAGATATTGAAAATTTAGTTGAAAAGTTAGAATCCACTGATGTGCCTTTAAAATCGTCAGTAGTTGAATTACAAAATATGTGTGGTAATGCCTTAATGCAATTGAATTATATTATTGAAAATTCAAATTTGTCTTCTATTGCGAAAAATTCTGTATGCAAAGATGTCATGTCCCCAAGTATTAAATGTGAAAATGCAGTGAGCAAAACTGAAAATAATTTATTGGTAAAAGATGATTCTGCAACTCTTTCAGAACCTGCTCCTAATTCTGTAGAAATGTTTGAGCGCATTGTTCAGCAGTTAGGTGATGAGACCATGAACAATGATTATGATACAGTTATTAAACATCTTTCAGCTGAAAATATAGATAGGAATCAGTTATATGACTTTATACATAATTTATTTGACCAAAATATGCATCTCAAAAAGGATTTGAATTCTCTAAAAGTGCTAACAGAAGCTCAGAACGTTGAGTTTGCCAAAAATGTTACACAGTTACATGATTCCTTAAGTAAATTGCAAGATGAGCGTAATAGTTTGAGCTTAGTTTTGCAAAGTCTTGAAGAAAATCAAGCCACAGCAAGTCCCAACAGTGGTGGGAAAAAAACTGAAAATGCTGAAGGAGACATTAATTTGGAAGATTCTGAAAAGTGGCAGATGAGGATATCCGAATTGAATGAAAAGGTTAAATCACAAATTCATGACCTGTCCTCACAGACAGACTTCATCAACAACGAATTAAAAAATCTCAGGGAACAATTTCATTCATCTAATGCAGCATATGATGAGAAAGTGAATGAGTTGAATAATAAGTTGCTTATGAGAACTGAAAAACTTGTTGGGACAAAAGAAGACTTGGATGCTGCCATTGAAAATTCTGAATGCTTGAAAAATTTAACTGAAGAGTTTAAAATTAAATTATTGAAAAGTGAAGAGGAACTGAAAAAAGCTGATTTGGAGAAAAACAGATTTAGAAGTTAAATGCAAATCCATAAAAGACAAATTTCATCATAAAGAATGTGAATTAAAGGAGATGCATAATAAGCAATTAAATGACTTGAGAAATCACACTGAAGCCACAATAGATAAACTGAATGATCTCCTTGAAGATAAAAACAAAGCCTTGTTGCAAAAAGATGTGGATTTTAGCTTGGAAATTTTAAATTATGATGAGCAAATATCAAACCTCAAAGAAAATCTGAAGGAGTATGAAAACTTTTTCTTAAAAATGTCAGGCATTGCTAGTACTTATGAAGAAAAAATGGTAAAAGCTAGTGAAACATTAGTTTTGCTTAGCAGCCGAATTGTTAATTCTGATAAACAATTAGTTCATTTAATCGCAAAATTGAAAGAAAAAAGTAAAACAATTGATTGTTTGAGTTCTAAACTGCAAGAGATGAGCAGCGATGCAGATTTCGTTACTCAGATAAAACAAGAATGTCAAAACCTTCAAGCTGAATTACTAAATGTGAGATCTATTATGGAGCAGAAAAATTCTGAATTAGAGCTAGAGAAGTCGAAAAGAATCGAAAGCGAGAATAATATATTGCAAGTTAAAGAAAGTTGTAATGTGCTCAAGGAAGAAATTGAAAACATTACCAATGCAAAAAATAATCTAGAATTATGTTTAAAAAATAAGACTGATGAGTTTGATTTATTGAAAACACAGTACAAAGAAAATGATTTGTTGTTTAGAAAAAATGAATCAGAATTGGTAAATCTCAGAAATGAAAACTCCCATTTAATGCAATTGCAACAAGAACAAGAATTTTCACTAAAGGAAGTTCAGAGTTCCTTGGAAGAAGAAAGAGGGAAAGCAATGCATTTTGCAGAGGAATGGAAAAGTGTTCTTCAGGCTTTTGTTTCCAAGATTGATCAAACTTCTTCACAGTCAAATGTTCAGTTAGACAAAATCAAAATGCTTTGTGACGAAAAAATAAACAAGCTAGAAATCTTTGGGTCAAAAATTTCTCTAGCTGCTGCAAAAATTAAATGCCAAGCTGAAGAAATCGGCACCTGTAAAAATGAAGTAAATAAACTTTCAACAGAACTTGAAGCTGTGAAAAACATTTTAAACGAAACGGAGAAAAAATATTCTTCAGCTGAAGAAAATGCCTCAAAATGGCAAACAAAGTATGAAAGCACCTTAAATAAAAGTACAGAAATCTCAAGTGTCTTAAATACCCTTGAGAATCAATTGAAATCTGAAGTAGATGCCAAAAATTTTGCTGTCAAAGCTTTAAAAGGAAAAACGCAAAAGTTAACGGAAGAAAATAAAAGACTCAGAGCTGATTTAAAATCAAAAGACTCCAAATTGGAAGAAATGACCTCAAAAATAGGTGAATTTGAAAAGGATCATGCAAATTGTGAAGAAATGAAATCTAACTTTGAAGAAACAAAATTAAAATGGACTGCCACGGAAGCAGAATTCTTGAAGTCAGTAGAAGAACTCAAATTGGTAAAGTTATTAAAGTCCCAGTCTGAAGAAAAATGTGCCAAATTAGAAGCTGTTGAAACAGAATTGAAAGCTTTAGAAGATGAATATAACTCTTGTAAAACATTAAAGTCAGAATGTGAAGCTAATTTGAAAAAGTTAGAATCTGAATTGATATTGCTCCAAAAAGAACACCAAGATTGTACTGCTTTGAAAGAAAGAATTAAAAAGTTAGAAAGTGAGTTAGAAATAGCATTATCTAATGTGAATTCAATACAACAGATATGTGATAGTGGAAAAGATAAATTATCTGCTGCTGAAACACACATTGTTGAATTGAAAAGTAAGTATGATAACACAGCAGCTGAAATTAAGTTGCTCTCAGATGAAATTGAAAATCATAAAAAACAAAATGCTCGGTTATTATCAGAATTAGAAGCTAAGAGCATTTTAATTGATTCTTCTTCCAAAAAATATGCATTAGAAAGACAAGCAGAAAAGGAAGAATTACAGAACATGAAACTAGAAATAGAAAAGATGCAAAGAAAAGTAGAACAATTAACCATAACTTTGGCTGGGAAGGAAGAAGACATTAAAAGAATTTTAAAAGATCAGGTATGTTTCCTTTCTATGGTTTTATCTATCGTTTCAAACATTGTATGAGATTTTATGAGTTTTACTAAAAATTGCATGATGTCTTTCTTACATAAGGTTCATATGAAAGTTAAATCTTTTATTCAGTTGCAGATTTAAAGGTTTGCTATTGTGAAAACAAAATCATGTATGCTCTGTGCTCTTTTTTAAGCAAGAATTTATTTTAGTATTTTTTTATTTTATTTTTATTTATTTATTTATTTATATATATATATATATATATATATATTTTTTTTTTTTTTTGATTCTATGCAAAGTTTAAATTGCTAAAATTATTTTCTTCCCCAAAATAAGATTTTTTCTGTGCACCAAACTAGAGTAAAAAAAGGATTAAGTTCTCCTGCATTGTATTCCAAAGATCTATGTTTCTTATTATTGTTATTTAATAGTGTAACATTATTTGTCAGCTATGGTCAGTTAATTATTTTGGTATTTTGGTTTGTACACTTATTATTTGATTGAAAATTAAATTTCAAAATATTTTTGTTGAACAACATATATTGTAACAAGTGTCAAAGAAACTAACACATTAAACTTCTCTTTTGTTTCAATTTGTTACAAAAAATAATGTTAATAATGGCATGAAAAAAAGCAAAAAATAATGCTAATAATGGCATGAAATGAAGCAAGACTCATATGGTCCCTTAAAGTCTGTAGTGTTAGAGAAAAAATCATTTTGACTAAAAATGCTCAAAAATTTTGAAGTTCAAAAGATTTTCTCTAATGCTTAAAACTTACTGTTAGTACGACCAATTAAGTTTAAAATAATTTTATATTCACAAGTGAAGTAATAATTAGTTAAACACAGTGGTATCCAAAATTAAGGTTACAAACATGGTTTTCACTGTGTGTGTTTTGAACTTAGTTTTGGCTATTAGCATAATATAGAGGCTGCAAATGTTCAACCTCTAATTATATCTGTATCTAAAATTGCTCAAAGAGTTTTTTTTGTAATGTAAATTTCTGAAAAGTATTGTTTTCAATTTGGCTCAGAGAAGAAAAAAATGTTTGCACTCTTTTGTAATTCCCTTTCTTTTTGAGTTTTTTGAAGATGAATAATACAATTAATAACTCCCTTATAAATTATCATCAAGATGAAAATAAATAAATAAATAAACAATGGTAGTAGAATGGAAAAATTGATCAGTACACCATAATGATTTCAGTAATTTATCCTCAGCTAGTTTTTTGCATAAATCATCATGCACAGTCATAAATATAAACAAGCTTTATTATTCAGTTATTAGTCCAAGAGTTGTAACTTAAGTTTGTGTAACAACCCTTTCAGTCGGAACTATGTAAGTTAGCCAAAAATGTTTTATTTAGTAGCCCGAGCTAAGACTATCTTACAAACAAATTTCAAGTTGTTGGTGAAAAATTAAAAGAGTTATGATGTGTCTAACTTTAGAGACATATATTTTGCAATAAATAAGTCAGCTAAAATTTGTTGAAACATCATATAAACTTCATTGCAAAATTTTCTCTGAATAATAATCGAACATAATATAAGCATTTGAAATGATTAGCAAGGGATTATACATTTTTTAAGAAATCAGAAAGGAAACTTGCCTTTGTGATGAAAATCCATAGTTGAAAAAACGAGCTGAATCCAATATCCCTATCAACATATCAGAATGTTGTCCATCCTAAAGTGATAAATTTTTGCTCAGGTAATAAAAAGCAGAATGTGAAGGATCAATTACAAAAAAAAAAAAATTGTTAAGTAACCTCAAAACTTGACCATCACCAATTTCAAAAAAAATTATAGGGTTGATTACCTCTATAAAGTGATACAAAAAACTGATTTTTAAAATTTTTTTCAGCTGTTAGTTTTTTGTGTGAGACCGCTTAAAAAACGCAAAAAATGGAAAAAAGTGAAATTTTGAACATACAAAGATTCAATTTTCTCAGCTTCTATTACAGCTAGAGTCTTTTGTTACATGTCATTGTAAAGCTCTTTAAACAAGCTTTCAAATGATATATAATTTGACAAGGTTTCGTGATGTTAATATTTCAAGGTCACCAAAAGCATTATTTGACCTTGAATATTTCAAAAAGTATATTACTACCTAATGTAATGTATATGTGGTAAAATTTGCAGAATGGGACAGCAATGGGATCTGGATGAAAAATGGAATCAACTTTTTACACTCTTACCACTTTATTGCAATGCCTATGGCTCCTGAGGATATATAATACAGAAATATTGCAAACTGCGAAATGTTATTTACAAGTGACGGTTGGCTTATTCCACGTCTTGTTTTGAGAGGTTATAAATCATTCCTTTTCTGTTTCTACTAGGGTCTACTTTCGAAATGATAGCACTTATGGGCACGTTGACAACATTTTCAAAGTCTGGATAGTAGATAGAATTTGAGGGTCCATGAGGTTGCAACAGCTCGATTTTCTTCATCTGTGTCTAAGACGCACCTTAGCCACCAATATCCATTATACCTGCAGATCAAGAATCCAACCATTTCTGGAAGGGGGGGGGGCATGTCAGTACTTTGCCCCGGGGCCCCGGTAAACCTCTCGGCGGCCCTGAATATGCATTCACTTGCATCTGATTCCTGTTTAATGGCATTACACAATGAAGACTCCAAGTGCCTGGTGTTGTTCTTGCCATCATTTTTCTGGATTTCAAAGTCTCTGCTTCCTGTTTATAATGTTCAATTGTGCCATATTGAAAATGAATTGATTTGATATGAAAGAAGAGGCTTCGAAATCCAGAAAAATGATGGCAAGAACAACACCAGGTACTCAGAGTCTTCATTGTGTAATGCCATTAAACAGGAATCAGATGCAAGTGAATGCATATTCATTTTCAACACTATAAGGATCGAACGTCTGTCGTGTTGACGAACAACTGTCAAAAAAGGCGATCTTGATTGCCCAGAAATGGTTGGATTCTTGATCTGCAGGTATAATGGATATTGGTGGCTAAGGTGCGTCTTAGACACAGATGAAGAAAATCGAGCTGTTGCAACCTCATGGACTCTCAAATTCTATCTACTATCCAGACTTTGAAAATGTTGTCAACGTGCCCATAAGTGCTATCATTTCGAAAGTAGACCCTAGTAGAAACGGAAAAGGAATGATTTATAACCTCTCAAAACAAGACGTGGAATAAGCCAACCGTCACTTGTAAATAACATTTCGCAGTTTGCAATATTTCTGTATTATATATCCTCAGGAGCCATAGGCATTGCAATAAAGTGGTAAGAGTGTAAAAAGTTGACTTTTAAATGGTTAGCAGCTGCTCTAAAATTATGTCCAGTGTACTGTACACCAGGTCTGAAGGGCTAAAAAAGTATAAAAAATAATCTTTTAAACGTAGCCTATAATAAAGTAATGGTGATTGTTATGACAATTGATTGTGGAGTAGGACTGGAGGAATCTATTTATTTGGATATTAACGGTAAGTATTTAATCTTTCTAGGAAAATTTAGAGGCTCATCACGAAGAAAATGTCAAAGGCATGAAAGACAAGCTACAAAATGCTGAGAAAAATTATAAAACTCAGTTGGAAGAGATGAAAAATAGAATATCTCAGTTAGAAATTGAAAAGGCTGACCTTGAAACCGAAAAAGTGAAACTTGTTAAAGTTGAAGAAGAGTTTACCAAATGGAAAAATGGTGAAATTAAGGTACAAGATGAATTGAAATCGAAAGAAAAAGAACTGAAAGTCATGCAAAAGAAGCTTGAAAGTGCCAACCAAGAACAAGCAGAGAAAACTCGTACATTCCAAGAAAGTATGAAGGATAAAGAAAATACAATTGTGAAATTAAAAACGCAACTTGAAACTGTTGTGAAAGAAAATGCTGAAAAATTTGAGGAGTTACATAAGAAAATCAAATTATTAGAACATGAAAGAGAACAAATAATGCTACAAGCGCAGGAACGAGTATCAAGCACAGAAGCCAAGTGCCGTGAAGATTTGAAGTCTCTTCAAGATAGAAATAACAAATTGCTTGTTGAAGTAAAAGAAGTGGTGAGTACCAAATCATTAAATCATTATTTTCTTATTATTCATGTAACTAATTTATAAAATTGTATTTCACTAAAAATACTCACCATGGATTTTCCTGTGGTAAAATTTAATGAAAATTACTTGTAAGCCAACTGTGTCCATTGTTGCTGCGGTTTGTTTCAATGTAGGAAATGTTTTCATTATTTACGAGTTAAAATAAATTCTAAACTGCAGATGTAATGTTAAAGCATAAATGCTTATTTTCATTAAGTAGAGTTGCTTTTGTTATTTTAAGTTAGTGTATAATTTCATCACTGCATGTTTCTAAAAAGAACTTAATAAGAGTGCAGGAATTAAAGAATTATTGTATCAGTTTGAAAAACAGCGATAATAAAGAAATGGATGAATCAAAACCCATGTGAACATAGAAGCAGTAAAGATCATATCGAGCAAGTCAGTATGCCAAATGTGGAGTTTTGTACTTGCAAATAAAATCCTTTCCTGTACACCAACTTCAGTTTTGTGGCATTACTTATCACAAGTCTTTGGCTACATATCATTTTATAAACTCGTTCAATAAAACAATAAACTTTTGTTAAAGATTTATTACTTCTTTGAAATAAAATGAAAAGGTTATGCCTAACAAAAATGTACAGGAAATGAAGCACATATTATATTGCTTATTTTATTGAGGTTCGTATTAAGTTTTTTTAAGCAAGAATATAAGATAACTAATAATATTTCATTGAATCAATAAGTGCAATCTTTTAGTGCTCATATTTATTTTTACCACAAACATTTCTCTGTATCCTTTTATAAAAACATAGACTAGAATAACAAGATTGAATTGCATAAGGGTGAATATCAGGAAAAGTGCCAATTTGACCATGGAAATGTTCAATTTCTATAGATACTCAGAAAATAAAATTAATATGGTATTTCAAATACACAGAAGGAACAATTTTTTTAAAAAATCCGGGGCATGGTCAATGTGAACATTTACCCCCCTTTTAGGGGGATTGTCTTTGAGCGTTGCCAACATGATGAGAATACTACCGAACTGATAAGTATTAGATTTCACACTTTTCACTGTACAAAAGTAAACTTTCACTACCTTTCATGTTTAAAAATAAAATGATTATTACTTAGAATATAATAATATTTACATATCCTGAAGGCTTTTCTGTTTCATAAATAAAATTAGAGACTAATTAAAAGTTAGTTAAAGTTTAAATTAGTGCAACAAAGTTTTTTTCAAACAGATAAATAGGTTAACAGTTAAAAAATCAAAATAAAATAAAATTCTTAACACCATCTTAAAAAACGAAATTAGTTCAAGACAGTCAGAGTTTGGCGGGGGAGGGAGATTTGCACTAAACTGTTCGTAAGTTTTCCATTTTAAAACAAAATTATACTTTTGGGTGCAGTAGTTACGAACAAAGGTCTGAATATTGATGTAAAAGAAAAGGGTAAAAAATGGCAATAATTTTGATTGAAAACTCAAATTTTGCAAAAAAATTATTGTTTTTGAAGCATTTAAAAAAAGAAATACACTGCTGAAAATTTGGCAGGAAAAACGATGCACTTGAAATTATCTTTGTTCTTTAAAACTCAACTCATAACACGAAGAAAGAATTGCAAGCTTCAGTTTTGTAACAAATACCTTCTACTTCGGCGCGGCCAACATGACCGCTGCCGACATGACAAATTTCCCGTAATATGATAGCTAAACATCTCTAATTAAAGATTCGAAAATAAAAACACCTTATTATGTCCATGGCGATAGGTTTCTTTTCCATTATGCAAAAATAGATTTAAAAATTAATTTATTTTGTGTCAATTTCCGCTGCCGACACTACACTTCATTTGGTAGAAACAGAAAAGTCAAGATTTAAAAAATCTTTCCTGTAATTCAATGCAGTCGAAGTGAAAATTTTCTATCAGAATTGAAACATCACATATTAGAGCTTCACCCAGCGTAATTTTTTGGCGCCAAAAATGTTTTGTCTAGATTTTATCATTCTGGAAGTTGGCTCACTCGTCATGTTATGAAAACTTGTGACAAGCAGAAATTGTTTTTTTTTATCGATCCAAATTCATTTCATAGATGAACATAAAACACGTTATTTCCTTTTGTATTTGTTTCTGCTGCGATGTTTTATAATCCACAGGATTTTTTTAAACTTTGCAATTCGAATGTGTGACACGCTGCCGACATGACATTGAGGCAATAAAAAGAGTTCTATTGTCACAAATTAAAGTAAAACCCGAAAATTTTGTCATGGATTGCATGTGCGACGCAGTTGACTGTATGAGAAAAGAAAAATCTGTGGGTTTTATTTGGAAGTGCTTGAGAAATTCATTTGTGACTTAAATTAGCACTTTTCCTGATATTCACCCATAAGTGTTTCGGAGTAAATTCATCAGGTTATGGTTTTAGGCAAGCATAAATAAATACTTCAATGATTTTATTTCCTCAATTTGTTGGATTAGTTTAGCAATTAAAAAAAAAGTTTTGTGTCTGCTATTCTTCTTGCATCTGTATTTTATAAATTTTAATTATGTACATTTCATAATTATGGAATGACATCTGAAATAGTTTTACTCTCCCTGTCTCTCTTTTTTCTCCCTAGGAAAAACTGAAAACAGAGTTAAATCTTTTAAACAATCAACTTGATGAAAGTCTGCTTGTGGCAGAAGCAAATCAAGCAGCAGCTGATAAAAAGATTTCTGAATTAAGGGAACAACTTGCAAAAGCAGAACAAAGATGTAGTGAACAGGTTAAAGCCAAGAGCTCCACTGAAAATGAACTGTTGATGCAGATACAGAAACTTCAGGAAGAAAACGCTCTGCTGCAGTGCAATACTGATAGTGTGGAGAGATTGAAATCTGAAAAGGAGGAATTGAATGAAAAACTGAAAAATGCGCAGCAACAAATAAAAATCGTGAATGAGCTTCAAAGTGAGAAAGTCAAATTCGAGCAAGAAAACAAAGACATTCTGACAGAACTGGAATCTCTAAGACCATTGAGAGAGGAAAAAGATGTTTTGCAAAAGAGAATAGAAGCACTAGAAGGGAATGAAAAGACACTTAAGAGTGAACTAACAAATATTAAAAATGAAAAAGAAAAAGTTATATCCGAGTTACAAGACTCTTTCAATAGTGAAAGGAACTCTTTGAAATTAGCCAATGCTGATTTGCTGAAACGGATTAGTGTTTTGGAGAATTTCGATCCCTCAGATCCTCAAAGTACTTCTTTGAAGGAGTATATTGCTGTCATGAGAGGTGAATGTGAAACAGCAATAAAAACGAAGGAAGCAGAGATGGAAATAAAGTTAAAGCAACTAGTCAAGGATTTCTGTGCCCAGATGGATGTTAAAGACAAAGACTGTGATCAGATGATAACAGATATGATAGGTAATTTAGCTCAAACTTTGTTTTCACTGTTATTTACTTATGCTGCTGTTTCTAACTCTTTGTAGTAATTTTTTGAGGCATTCATATTTCTGTGTATTCTTCCCTACAGATTCATTTCATAAATCTATTTTAAATACAAATGTAATGACAAAATGTTAATGTTAGGGTTTAAATTTTAAACTGGGGCAATTATTTTTTAATTCAAGAGGACATCAATAAAAATAATAGCACATTAGAGCTTACAACTTTGCGTTGTCATATTTCTGTTTCTATTTAAAAACATCTGCTAAACCTATTGTTTTAGTAGCTTAAAAAACAGTTATTATAAAATCTGTCCATGATAACTTTTTGAAAGACCTTATTAAATAAAATTATATAAAACAAGTTGAAAAGCACAAATGCATAGGAATTCTATAGACACGTGTTTCGGCGTTACCTTTTTCAATGAAAAAATGTGAGTTTATGGATGCACAGACATAAAACAAAGGCTCGGATGTTTTAGTGTGAATATTTTTAATTTTTCTTTGTTTAGTAAGCAATAAAAGTGAAATTTTATTAAAAATCTAATTACGACATATTGTAAAGTTATGAACTGTATTGTATGTTATGTTCATCGTTGCATAACCACTTTTTTTGATTAAAAGACAAACTATTTTCCTAAAAGGTAATTTCCTGGGAATTTTCAAAAAACCAAACTCTTTATGATCTCAATTAGTTCAGAGTTTTGGACCTCTACTGTATCAATATTGATACTGCTTATGTAAAAGATGCCTCAGCCTAATATTTGTAACAATATTATTAGGTTTACCAAACATTAAAAAATATCCATATTGTACTTCACAGAAAAGAGTCAAGATCTTGAGGAGAACCTACAGAAACAACACCAGTTAGAAATTTCTGCCTTGAGACAAGATTTGTTCGAGAAAGATTGTGCCTTAGATGAAATGAGAGACCATTATGAAGAAATCTTACTGGTAATAAAAACAACAAATATGTTCAGTTCTCTTTGGTAAATTATAATTTGTACACACCCACATTAACAGTTTTTCATGATTTATAGAAGCCCCAAAGCAGAATACTGCTAAATTTGGAACGTACGTCGCAGAACAGATATCTGAACTGCAGAACAATTGTTCAAATGTGAGGGAAAATTCTGAAAATTTTCTGCAGAAAGCTATAGAACTTCTGCAGAAAATGCAGTTTTCTAACTAAAGATACAGCAGAACATCACAAAGTATTCTGCTTTTTGGTATAGAAGTAGTGTATTGTGCTTAGTTAGAATAACAGTAATCTAGCTGAAGTTTGCAATAAACTTGTATTATACTAGGAAAACAAAACAAAACAAAAAGGATGTGCTTCAATACCTAATTGCATTGTTTTTTGCTTTCACAGTTAAAACTAAACATTTTAAATTGTATATTTATTTAATTTTTGAGGTAAGGATAGGCTTTATTCTGGTTAAAAAGTTAGATTCAAAATTGCAATTCAGGAAAAATAAATTAGTTCTTAAGTTTCTGTAAGAAAAATCTGTAAAATGTATTTCAGTCCTTCATTTAATTCTTTCATTCCAGCTTAGTTCTGCCAGGACCAAAATAAATAAATAAAAATAAAATTATTATGTCTACATTTCCAGCTGCTTAGACCAATTCCAATTTCTATTCTCTATTTCCGCCTACTCCTTTAGTGGTCTCTTAAAGTTTTCTTATTAACTTGTTATTCCTCCTCCTTTTCTTCTACCACTAAGCATAAATATGTATTCATGAAGTTATACTAAGTCATAATATTTTATTTTAGGATAAGAATAAGCAGATAAAAGAACAAGAATCAGCAATAAAATCTTTGTCTCATAAGGTAGCTAATACATCATCGTATGATTCATCTCAACACATTGCTTCAGAGGGTTCTGACTGGGATGACACCTGGGCTGTGCCTGATGAGGTTTGTTTCAAATTCTTTTTTCTTTGTTTGATAGGATGCATTACGCTTTCCCATAAGCATTGATAATACTTAATGCTTAAAAAATAATAACTTCATGGATTATTTTAAGCAGGAGAAAAATGTGGTAATGGGTTTGGTTTTACTCTTTAAGTATCATACAATGTGTACCTGCAACTTAGTGTTATGTATTGCTGAATTAAATTGCTTTTTATCATAGGACAGCATTTTACATTAACTTAGCATTATTTGATCAAAACTACTAAGATTTTCTCTTCCTTTGTTATTTTTATCAATTGGGAATTTTATGATAGTTATAAAGTTCAGAAAGTTTTAATTCCTAAGGAATAAAAATTCAACTATAAAATTAATTGTAATAACTTTGATGAAGGTAATTTCTAGTTTTAAGAATATGTCGTTGAAAAATATTTTGAAATATTTTTAAAACAAACAAACATATATATATTTTCTCTTCTCATTTTTTCTTCTTCCTTCACCTCTAGAACTTTGCTGAAAATTCTAGTCCAATTCATAGTTCCAAAACTTGTGAAGAACATTTGCATCAAATTGAATCTTTGCAAGAAGAAGTATCTAAGTGCAAGTATGTATATGAAGCTAGCATTTTTTAAGAATTCCTTTCATTTATTTGCTTAGTATATGAACTTTTTTTCGCTTGTATAAATACTTTTTGAAATGTATTTTATAATATCCCAGGAGGCATCGTCAAATTTTTTGTTGGGGAAGGGCATTACTTATAAAACATATTTAATATACATACAAATACTCATATATGTATAACTTCGTATGTAACTGTGGTTGTTCATATTGGTATGCCATCCCCCCTTCCTATGCCACTTATTTATCTTGAAGTAAGTTGTCATTTTTTCTTTCTTTCTTTATTTTAGCTCTGAAATTAAAGAACTTAAGATTCTCTTACGCCTTAGTCCTCCAGATTCAATGGTTGATAACAACAATCGCAGGGATTCTCTGCAATCTATTCCAGAACCAACAGAATTTGAGGTAATGATTCTTTCTCTGCATAAATAATTCAACAATTCATGAAAAATTAGTTTGAATTATCAGTATCTCCTTAGAAGTGTGAAAATTAAACAGTGAAATAGATTTGAAATGTCCTTTTGAATTATAAAAGTTTATCCTGTATGTCAAAGCAAAATTAAAAACTTCAGAATAAGTTCTTACCAGCATTGTTTAAAATATATATAGCAAGCTATTAAAAGTTTGCATTACTTGAAAAAGTAAACATCTTAATATAATTATCATTTTTATGCACAAAATTATAATTAGTTGAAAATTAGTATTAACAATGGTATATTTATGAATTTAATTTTAAACATGTTTATTCTTAAATTGACAAAGCATATAAGTTTTGCATTGTATATATCGTCGGTACCATGCTAAACTAACGAATGTGAAAA
This sequence comes from Uloborus plumipes, assembly GCA_038373865.1. Classification (NCBI taxonomy): domain Eukaryota; kingdom Metazoa; phylum Arthropoda; class Arachnida; order Araneae; family Uloboridae; genus Uloborus; species Uloborus plumipes. The sequence goes on along the minus strand of JAXGGA010001748.1, from coordinate 51,836 downwards.
ATCGCGTTTTTCAAGTTCAAATTTTACAAATAATTAAAATTAGAATGATACCTTCGAGCAATACTTTTACACTTCAAGATATCTATAAAAGCTTAAAAATTGAAAATAACCAATCACGTCAGGTGGGAAAAAGTTATATGCTGTGTTTTGGCTCTCCTGAAAATTGCCAATTTTCACATTTGGGTCATTCCACATCAAATCGCCTAAGGCTATGTGCCGTCATGTCTCGGATTTTGTTCAATATTTTTTTACGGATAGATACCTATGAGATAAACTCAAATTATTTTTTTTAGATTTTTTGAATAAAAATTTAGGGTTGTAGAATTTTTTGAAATTTTGATTTTTAAGAATTTTTGCTTTTTTATTTTTGGTATGCATTTTGAAAAAGCTCTATAACTTCCTCATTTTTCATTCAATTAAGCCAGTTTAAGTATCATTTTAAAGCTAATTATTTTCTTCTTCAATATTAGTGACAAAAATGAGATTGTGAAAAATAGAATTTTGCCAATGGTCGTCTGAAGTCAGATTTTGTGTTTTTTCAATTGGTATGTTCAGGTCATATCTCCGGAGTACCAACTAAGAACTGCTCAATTTTTTTTTTCAGTGATGACCACATCATATACTTTTTATGTATAAAAAATTAGGAGGGTGTTTTTCGTTGTTTTGGAATAAAAAATTCAAGCGTGTTTTTTCAGTTGGTATGATCAATAGGTCATATCTCACCAACTAAGAACTGCACTCCACTTTTTTTCTCTGATGACAACATCATACCCTTTTTATGTATAAAAAATTGGGAGGGTGCTTTTTGTAGTTTTGGAATAAAAAAATCAAACGTGTTTTTTCAGTTGGTATGATCAATACGTCATATCTCCGGATTACCAGTTAACAACTGCGCCAATTTTTTTTCTATAATGAAAACATCATAATGTTTTTTATGATCAAGATATTAGAAGGTTGTTTTTTGTTATTCTGAAATTTAAAAAATATATTGAATTTTTGAAATAAATTTCTTTGAAAATCAAGTTTTCGACAAGTTTAAAAACTCCGTAAAATTAAAAAAAAAAAAAAAACTATGCTATGACAAGGAAGACCACGACATGGCAGCTGAATGGCATTTATTTGCCACGAGTCATGGCAAGAATGCATGCGATGGAGTAGGGGGCACAATAAAACGGCTTGCAATAAGAGCAAGTCTTTAAAGAACTCTCGAAGGACAGATTTTAAATGCACAGCACATGATCTATTTCAATTTGCCTCTCAAAACATAAAGGGGATACAGATGTTTTTCGTTACAGCAGTGGAAGTGGTTGCAAATGAAGATTTTTTAAAGCAAAGATATGAAAGAGCCTTAATAATATTAGGCAGCAGAGATAATTACTTCTTCAAGCCATTAGACACGAAGGGTATATTAGTGAAGAAGGTTTCTGTGTTTGAAAAACCTTTTGTTGCCACTGTCGGAACATCGTAGAAATAAAGATTGTTATTCATGAATTTTTTATGCTTTCATTTGATAACAAATTATAAAATGTTACGTAGATTTCAGAATAATGGAAACCAAATATAAATTTTTTCCAACCACCAAGAGCTCGCGAGTCTTTCTTTGTCAAACTATGAATGAAAGTATATTTAAAGACATTTCAGTTTACTTTATCGTAATTCCTATCGGTTGATGGAGTGGCTAGCTAATAATTACTGAAGAGTAAAATAATTCTGCAGCGACTTTTCACTACCAAAGCATGCAAGCAATAGAACAATATAAAACTACCATCAAGTATTTGAATGTAATAAATAGGATACATTTTCACCTGCTTGTGACGTGTGATGCTGAGTGAATCTCAAATTTAAGTTTCAAAAGTTGATTTTAAAGTAAAGTTTTTTGAAAAAAACATGTTATATTTTTATTTCAAAATAACAAAAAAACTTCGTTCTAATTTCTTGATCATGAAAACATCATGATGTTTTCATTATGGAAAAAAAATGGCGCAGTTGTAAACTGGTTTTCCGGAGATATGACCTATTGATCATACCAACTGAAAAAACACGTTTGATTTTTTTATTCAAAAACTACAAAAAGCACCCTCCCAATTTTTTATACATAAAAAGGGTATGATGTTGTCATAACAGAAAAAAAGTGGCGTGCATTTCTTAGTTGGTAGTCCGGAGATATGACCTATTGATCATACCAACTGAAAAAACACACTTGAATTTTTTATTCCAAAACAACAAAAAACACCCTTCCAATTTTTTATACATAAAAAGTATATGATGTGGTCATCACTGAAAAAAAAAATTGAGCAGTTCTTAGTTGGTACTCCGGAGATATGACCTACTGAACATACCAATTGAAAAAACACAAAATCTAACTTCAGACGACCATTGGCAAAATTCTATTTTTCACAATCTCATTTTTGTCACTAATATTGAAGGAGAAAATAATTAGCTTTAAAATGATACTTAAACTGGCTTAATTGAATGAAAAATGAGGAAGTTATAGAGCTTTTTCAAAATGCATACCAAAAATAAAAAAGCAAAAATTCTAAAAAAAATCAAAATTTCAAAAAATTCTACAACCCTTAATTTTTATTCAAAAAATCTAAAAAAATTATTTTGAGTTTATCTCATAGGTATCTATCCGTAAAAAAATATTGAACAAAATCCGAGACATGTCGGCGCGGCCGACTATTTAAATTAGGCGATTTGACGTGGAATGAGCCATTTGTTAGTTTAGCATGGTGGCGACGATATCTGAACTATCGAAAAGTAAAATTAACTGGCAACAATTTTTAAGAATAAGGTTTTCATAATAAAAAATAAATTAAAAAAATGAAATAAAATAAGTGACTCAAATAAAAATTCATTTACTAAATATATTTCATTCTGAGCAAAGTTGTTAAAATAAGGCATATTCAACTTAAGAAAAGCTGTTAAAAAACTTTTTTGTTTTGTTTAATAAAGTACTGCTAAGATCTGAACTAGCAGCTCCCTGGTCTTCTTGGATATTTATGTAAAAATCTTCTTGGATTTTCTTTAATTAATTGGCAATATTATTTATCCATTTCAGATTCCTTTAACATGGTTTCTCTCTCTTTCTTTTTATTTAAATAATTATTGAAAATATTTTAATGAGTTAAATATACTCTTTTTTAGTACTTGAAAAACATCATTTATGAATACATGATGGGAAAGGAACCAGTGGTGAGTGCAAATTTTCTGTTCAATGCATTTCATTTTTAAAGCTTTAAAAAATTCAGTTGTTGTGTCGTTACACTTAATGTGCACTCACTGAATGCATAAGGATCAGACTTGTTATTATTTGATAGAAAAATCTGCTAATGTTTTGCAAAGCTATGTGCATCAAGTGTAATGCTCCGCTCGGCATATAATTTATTAATGAAGAAATGCTTTTCAAAAAAAATAAATGTGTTGTACTTAATTGAAAAATTATTTGCATCAATCCTGCCTGTGCCAAATTAGACATATGTAATAATCTCCTCACTTCATAAACATTCAACCACCATTATTGCAATGAGATGGTACATTGTTGAATGTATAAAATGTCTGTTCATTTATCCTCCTATTACAAAAATTTCATGATTGTTGCAGCAGCCAATCAAATTGGCGAAACATCATGATGTAGAGCGAAGGTTGAGTTAAACAACTAGGTGTTTAACAATGATTGCTATTTCTAACCCCCATTTTTAGCTTGAAATTTGTTTAAAGCAATTATAATTCAAATTACCTCGAGAAATTTAAACATTTCATCTCAGGCAGAAAAATCAGGGCTTTCTATTAATATGTAATTTTAATATGTATATGGATTAGATAATTAATCTAATGATAGAACATTGATTTGTTACTTGGTGTGAGATCGCATAGGAACTTTTAGGCTAGTCTCACTCAAAAAAATATAGATCTACATGCATACAAGAAAAAAAACCTCATGATCAATATTTGCCATTTGAATGAATCAACTGTAGATAAAGAACATGACTAGATCACATGGTCTTGGCACCACTATGCATTTGAAGTGTTTAACAATCTACTAACTTCAACCTCAAAATTAACTAGAAAATGGTTTCTGTTTTGAGCAATGCAGCTTTCTACCTGAATAATCTTTCAACGTAAACTTTAATTTCCAAGTTTTTTTTAACTGTTGCCTTTTGACTCTCATAGCAAAAATGAGTGAACCATACACCTATTTTGCATTATTAACTTTTCTATTAATTATTTTGAATGTTTAAGTTCCTTTTTTCATCTTAGACATACTATGTCTACTTTTTTATTTCAGACCTTAGCAAAAGTGATAGCAGCTGTACTTAGGTTTAGTGATTCACAGACAGAACAAGTGATCAGAAGGGAAGAAACCAGGCATCACACGGTAAAAACTTGAGCGTTGACAAATTATAAGCTAGTGATTTTATATCAATATTAACTAAAATATGACTCGACAACTCTGCATTCAGCATCAAATGCTAATTTTATGCCATAAAGTTATAAAATATTTCTTGTAGGAAGAGGGATTTAAAATAAAATATTGATGCAGAATGAGAATTATATTCTTTTACTGCAAATTTTGCTATAAATGTTCTTGTAGATTGTAATCTTTAAATATAGTAATACACTTTAAAATGTTAAAAAGAAAAAAAAAAAGGATTTGTTATGTTGCAATGTATAGTGTACAATCCATACATGTTCTATTCTTTGCACTTTACAACATCCACACATAATATAATGGAGAAAAGAGAAGTGTTTGCAAGAGATGAATATTGTGTGGAAATGATTTGCATTTAACGTACTGTTACACTATTAATTTCATTACACAAAATATAAAAAAATCAGTTTAGGCATAAAGTATCTTTCTTGCCTTTTTTTTCGCTCAGTTTGCTTTGTATAATGTTTGGCTGGTATGGAACTTTTTTTAATGTACAAATATTCAGTTGCATAAAAACCCAAGTTTAAAAAAAATAAATACAAGCATTTTAATGCTTATTTTTCAAAATTATGCTGCAAACATTTAGATTTGTATTCAAATTAGATTTTAGTGGATAAATGAAACAAGGATGTTATGTTTAAAGGCTAGGCTTGTGCAAATCTTTACCTTTTGAAGAAAGTTGGCTTTTGATAAAACCTCAAAGGGTTGGAGGAGCATTGAATATTAACTTACAAGTTGCTTCAAGGAAACATTACTTTGAATTGAATGTAGTACAGTTTTTTTTTTTTTTTTTTTTTGAAATTATTAACATGCTAAAATGTTGGTTTTGGCCTGATTGAACAAATGGGGTTGATAATTTTTTTTAAAAAGTTTATAGATGTACAGATTTCCAAGAAGTGAAAACCCATGTTTTTGAAGGAACCCTGTTTTCAATGCATTAAATATGAGCTTATGGGTATAAAGACACTCAAAAAAAGTATTGAGGTGAAAAATTTTAGTTTAAGAAAAATAGAGGATTAACTAAACTACCAATGAAAATGTTTTTAAACTTTTTAACTGGTACAAAAAGTGAAAGAATTAGACTGACAGAATTACCAAGTAAATAACACTAAAACAAAAAGAGTTTCAGTAACTGAATTGAAAGCACGTATGGCTAAAGGTAATGTATGTATTTTATTAGTTCCCCCCCCCCCAGCACTACCACCAAATAGCTTGTTGGATAGATTTTGATAGCAATTGGACTATTAGATATTAGCATATGTCATATAACTTTGTTTGCAAACAAAACACCTTTAAGGGCTGTAATTAAAGCTTAAATTGCTTCTGTAGTTAGTGTTTCTTCTGCTTCAACTTGAGTGTTCTTACTGTATAATTTTAAAAACCAGTAGGGAATTATATAGAGCCCTTTATTTAATACTCTATTCAGAGTTTGAAGTTTTTAATTTTCATAACTTCATTATAACTTCTCATTTTTAATGTAACCTACATTAAATAATCAATGTTTTTGATGTCAATACTTGATTTTTCTAAAATGAATGTTTTCTGCTGCATTAATATTATTAGCATGTTTTAACAATTTTTGTTTACTTCTAGAGATAAGCATTTGTGCAAGAAGTGCCTTCCAGTTGCATCTAATTGAGTTTAAAACGGTAATCCATTTTAGATTCTTATACTGTATATTTGTTCATTGATGCACATATGAAATAATTATTTTTAACAATTACTGCTAATATGACAGTTAATTGTAAAAAAAAAGTTTATTTTCATACTAAAAAATGTACATAATTTTACAAAGAAAAATATGACATGCATATAATTTAAATATGTTGTTCAGGCAACATGTATTCAGAAGCTATGATATTTAATGGCAATTCAAATCTACTGAATTCAGAGTCATTTTGCTTAGTTTTTCAAATGTCACAACTAATAGCTTGTTAATTTCCTTTTAGAATACTCGCTGGCTGAGTTCGAATAAAAGAGCAATTCAAGACCTTGGAGGACTAACGGTTCTTCCATCTCATTGTCCTGAATTGCCGCATTTTTGTAAATCAGTGCATATACATACTCATGACGAATTTTTTTAAATCTTTGATTTCCAGATTAATATATTCATAATTATTTGAAAATGTTTATGTATTAAAAATCTTTATACACATTTTTTTGAGTGAATATTTACAATTCATTGACGAATGATTACAAAGGATAGTTCAACATAACATCCTGTCGAGCAAGTTCCAGCAACATAGGATCGTCGAAGAACTTGTTAATGCTGACATCTTCGCTAAGACCCTAAAAGTGAAGAAAATCATTACATACACATATATTTAGCAGCACATTGCTTCCTATAGCATGCTAAAATATAATTAAAAGCAGGGTTGATAAATCAAGTTTTCTTATTACATTTGAACAAATTAAACACTTAGCATACAAGTTAAATTAATCTTGTTCAACATCTTTAATAATAGAAATTTTACAAATTAAAATTGGAAAAGCTTCAATTCCAAAGAAAAAATAATGATTAATGCATTGAATTGAATTTTTAACACAGTTTAGTAATCTCAAATTTAGCTAGAAAACAGTGAATCATTAAAATACATTTTAAAATGTTCCATGTTACCAATTATAATTTCAATTTTATAACAAAAAAAAATGAATAAAATAAAAAGCAGTCAAAATTACTTTTATTCAAATAAGACTTCACAGAAAAAGCTGTCAGAAATGGTTACTATGACAAATATGATGCAACGTCAAGTTCGTCACTAAGCAATTATAATTTATATGTTCCTATTTCCACATAGGACTACATACTAAAGGTTAATTCAATAAAATAATTTTTTGGTCATAAGTAGCAAAGTGAATTAAGACACCAGCCCAGAACCAGAGTTTTTTCTGCAGTTTATGACTCACATTAAAATACCAAAAATAGTCTGCAAGATAAATTAAACTAAGATTGATTGTGAAATATAAATCACTGAAAGATGCTTAAAAATAAGATACTAAAAGTGCATGCTGCCTGTAGATTATGTTTCAGTAAATACAGTAAAAATCTTGATTTGCTAAAATGTTAGATTTTTTTCACTTCCACTGAGAAATAGATTTCCCAAAAAATCTGCAGTGTTTCTGATACCAAGGTCATCAGATGCAGGACTAGAGCCTTAGCCTGCCAAACAACCTTACGTACTAGCTTATTTCATCCATGGGTACATTTATAAGTCCAATAGTCAGTTGCTGGCAGCAGTACCATAGATGCAGGGTTTTGGAAACTTCTCCCTCCCTTTTCGAAGTGTCGTAAAGGTGAAGATTGATTGTATTACCTACTGCAATGGCCGCCGCTTATATGAACCACGTTTGTTCTACACTGCAGCTATTTCAACAAAGCTGGATATTATTCTGTTTTTGACAATTTGATTCATTAAAGCGGCAGATTCAATTAACAGCTTCCACTGTTTCAGTTAATACCAATGTCAGGAAATTTAAAAAAACTTTAAATGGTATTATTCATAAAATTTAATATTGATTTTCACTATTTCAGTTCATTAATTTTAAATAATGATAATTCTTACTTTTCTCCTCCTTGTTTTGATCATAAACTCCCTGGCCAGATGTGCAGCAGGCTGTGGCTCCAATGGTCGAATGACTATGGATTTATCCAATGGATCACCAGGCACAATCTACCACACATACACAAATAATGATTATTTAAAATTTTAAAATAGAGATCAGGGGTCATCAATTAGTTTTAATGGGATATTTTTCAAACTTCTCAGGATTGTGATAGTCTGGTTGGTACATTATAACTCTGTAGACTTACCTGCCTTTTAAATCAAAGAAATTTACATTTGAATTCAAAGTAAAACTTTATGATTAACATACATAATTTAATTAATAAATTATTTTTATATTATACAGGGTGTCCACTCCTATCATGGCCCAATAGCTAATTTCTTAACCATTAGAGAAGCATATAGTTCATTTAGGAAAAAATCTCTAAATTACGAAAGAAATTTTGGGTCTATTCAATGTTTTTCAAAAAATCAAATTTTGAAAGAGTTACGAAATTAAAATTTTTATACTGCCCCCAGTCCTATTAATCATATTTAGTAAAACATTCTTGACACTGTAACGTTTAAAATTAAAAAAAAAATGACTGTTCTACGACAAAAATTGACCGAGTTATGACGTTTTGAAAAATCAAGATTTTGAAGGATTTCAACTATGGCCCCTTAAGCGATTTCTGGATGACATCATGAAATAATGCAAAATCTTGATTTTTTAAAATGCAATTTTCGTGGTAGAACAGTGATCTTTTTTAATTTTAAACGTTACAGTGTCAAGAATGTTTTACTAAATATGATTGATAGGACTGGGGGGCTGTATAAAAATTTAAATTTTGTAACTTTCAAAATTTGATTTTTTGAAAAACATTGAATAGACACAAAATTCTTTTCGTAATTTGGAGATTTTTTCCTAAATAAACTATATGCTTATCTCTAACAGTTTAGAAATTAGCTATTGGGCCACGATAGGAGTAGACACCCTGTATGATAATAAGATTCAAATTTTATTTCTTGGTTTAGTTCCACAGATAATACAGGGGCATTCTATCATTTAGTGACCCCTAACATACATATTTTACTGTAATAAATTTTTTAATTAAAACTTTAAATCAACTCTGAAAATTACTAGAAGACTTTTATTGAAAACTTACCTGCCAGTGATGAAACACTGATAAACAGAAAGCTTGTCCTTGAGTGTGAGTTCTTAAATCAGTTTCAAACCCAAATGAGTCAATGGCAGGAATAAAAGCTTTTATTGTATATAAGGGAGATCCTGGAACTGGAGCATCTTGAGTAACATGCCCTCTGAAAAAATAACACAAATACATAAAATGGACGAGGAAAAAACACTTTTGCGTCACACCTTCAAGCTAAAATATTTCTTCTGAAATAACTTTGAGAATAGTTAAAAGCAAACTGATGGAATTTATTTCATTAATTATCTGTTGTAACTTTGTAATAAATCACAATTTATTTCTCATTTATGAATTCAAATTGTAATTTATCCACAGAGTAAATATGTTTAGAAAAAGAAGGTTGAAATTTTTTTCGTAAAATCACAACTAAAGCACATATTCTATAACTTGAAAAAAAAAAAAAAAAAAAAAAAAACACCATGCAAATACATCTTTGTTTCCCAACAATAATGCAAGAAGGTGTTTCAAGAAAAGGGGAATATCAAATAAACATAAGAAAGCCGTCTATAAAATCATATAAGTGTGCCATCAATAGTACAACAGACCTTTCAAAATGTTTATAAATATATACAAATATATATATATCTACATTCAGAAAGCACATACTATTGTAACATTGAAGACTTATAGGATTTCTGTTGAAATTTTTAATTTTTATAAAATTAAAATACACATGCAGAAAATAAACATTTACTATATTCCACACCTAAAAATTGTAGTAATGTTGAATTAAAATAAAAAAATGATGCATTAGCTACAAATAATATAAGGGAAAAAAATTCTTGTAAAGTTCAGCTGTCACATAACCATAAACAATGAATTGCAATGATTATGCTACTGTATTTTTTTTTTTTTTTTGTGTTAGAGGTTCTATTTATTACTAGCAGAGTTGTTCTTAGGACTTATAGCACCTTATTTTCATGTTGTGTTTCTGATGATTTAAATGTACTAAATTATACAATATCAGAATACCTTCTTCGAGCTAAAACTGTATACACTGCAGAAACACAGTCAGCAGGAGCTTGAACTTCAACAAAGTAATAGGGTTCCATCAATCTTGGTGTGGCCATCAAGAAAGCAGAGTAAGCTACTCTGCGAGCAGTGGGTATTATTTGACCTCCTCCTCGGTGGATAGGTTCTCCAGCAATTACAGCATCCAAAATTTTGAATTTCACATTTCTAATGGCTGAAAAAGATGTTTAAACGATAAATGTATTTACTAAGCATAAATATAGCAGATAAAATCATTTAAAATCTAACTTATATGTGACTTACGCTCTTCACACAAAGGACCTTCTCTTGTAGCCCACTGAAATCCTTGTACAATACTGTCTTTTACCATGCTGAGTAAGCTTTTGTCAACCTACATGAAATAACAAAAAATACATCAGTAAAGAAGTATGAACAAAATAATCAACATGCAAATCTCACAAAAAAGTTAGCAAAAGGGTAAGAAACTAGGCCTACCTCAGATGGAAGTGTGTCGTCCACAAGAATATTGGGTCCAGTGGTATCTGGTCCAAATGCCCAAATTGAACGAGCAGCCAATAAATCCCAATCGTATTTGGTTTGGAAAAATTCTCCCAGTCTTTTACGATTCCAATTAATTTGTACAACTTCATTTTCAATGTCTTCTGCAAGTCCTTTTTCCAAGGGCTCTGCAATCATCGTCAACTTGTTTCTAAGGAAGAAGAAAAGTCATTGAAAAAATTCACTACACAATCTGATTAGATAGAGCCATGTGCACATAGTTCCATTTAATCTACTCTTGTTAATCTATGTCTTCCACATTTAATCTGTCTCTGCTTATCTTCTGTAGAGTTTTTTTTTTCTTCTGTACATATTGCCACATTGTATACATATAAATATTAACATTTTCATGCTATATGAGTAATAAAAATAAAAAATAAATACCTGTATAATCAAATGAACTTAGTTTGAATGAAATGAGTTTTATTTTGTCTTAAGAGGAATAATAGCAATTATTTCTATCAGTTACAGCTTCATTTTCATTTTAACCCTCGTGGGTCTCTCCCATTTCAGTTACACTCAAGACCCTTGGGGTCATAAACGACCCCAATGCTTCCTTTAATTAATTTATTATGATTATTGAATGTTACATGCATTATTTAAGTTCACATACTTTTTAATGCTAAAAAAATAAAAATAAAAACACAAAGTAAAATTTAGTTTATGCATTAAAAATTAAATTTTAGAGCAAAACTTACAATAACTGTAGATTTATTTACAACTGTCACAGACTTGAAAAAACATGATTTTTTGCAAGTGAATTTCAAACACTTATGACATTTTTCCATGCATTTTCTGCCCAGTTCTCTTGGACAAAAGTTGCAACGTCCTTTTTTTTGGCATTCTGGGGAAGTGACCCCCAAGGGTGTTGTGTGCAAAAAATGCAATTAGGGAAAAATAAAACACAATAATAGCATTATTTTGAATAGAAAACTAGAAGAATAAAAGACAAATGTTTGATTAACAAGATATATTAAACAGAAATTGCATTCCATGGTACGAAATAGTTTAAAACTTAGCGGGAACTAAAAATCTGCATACAAGGTTTGTTATGTAACTTGGCTAAATACTGAGTAATCTCGAATAATTAAGGTTTTATAATATAGAAGTTGGAAAATAAATAAACAAATGAATGGAAAAAACAGAATAAAACTTCCTCTTCAGTATTATAGATTAAAGAAAAAAAGTCAAGAACATACTTTTTATTTGGGGTTTCTGCAAAACATTTTAGTGAGGATGTTTCAACAACCGTTTCACAAAAACATACAACTGGATCAGCAACTTTTATATCTGAAACAAAAAAAGGACACAGATCATTATTACATTATTTCCTCAAATTCAAATAATTTTCAGCAGAAATTTGAATAACTTGCCAATTTCTGAATACATCTTTCGTAAATCGTGCATTACGCAATCTAAGTATAGCTCTCCAGTTCCTAGAATTATATGTTCTCCAGATTCTTCTATCTGAAAAAAATTAAACAATACTAAATGCTTAAAAAAGAAATATACAAATTATGTATTCATCAAACTTTCTTTTTTTTAGTTGTAAGAAAATATTCAATCTACTTTATTTGCTGAGATCAGAGTTGCCAAATGAAAATCTGCTTTAGATGCTAGATTTTAAAGCAGAAAATGCTAGATAATGAAATGTAAATTACAAAGAAGTGGCAAAAAATATTGTTTTTTAATTATGATGTTATTATTATGGATGAATTAGCATTTTATCATGATTTGAAGTCAGATTGCTTATATTCTGGCTGATTTAAGCACTCAGACTGCACTTTTTTTTTTGAAGTAATTTTAAGTAGTGACAAGTGCAGCTTCAATTCTTCTGCAAATTAAGAAGTTTTTGTAACATTTGTTATAAAAAAATTTAGCTATCCCAAAAAATTTAGCTATTGTTAACGGCAGGCTGAAATCACTGTTTAGCTGTAATATTATGTGATTGATTAAAGCCAATTATTTTAGCAGAGAATCAATAGTTTTCTTAATATGTCTTAGTGAATTTTGTACTGAGAATAAGTTGAAAATAAGTTTAACCAAGCAATGCTTTGTACTGCTTAATTTAAAGGTTTTGTGCACTTCTTCAGATGAAAATCCCTATAGAAATGTAAATTTAAATTTACTAGCCCATCAATTCCTCAATGCTCTCTTAAATGCATAACATAAATGGCACACTCTGAAGCTTAAAATAAATTTTCTACAGTCCCCATACAAAAAGAAATACACTACTTTGATTTTGCTTTATTAAATATGGGCATTTAATCAATTTTCTGATTCATGGTATTATTTCAAAATGTATAGAAAAATAGTTATTAGTTTTTTTTTTGCTTTTTTCTGCTGAACATTGCTAGACTTAAATTTATAATGCTAAATCTCAAAAATTGATGTCAAGTTCAGCAGTGAAAATGCAAAAATTGAAACATTGACTGAGTTGACATCCACGAGTTTTTATCTTTTAACAACAATGATGATTTTTAAAAGATGACTCAAAATATTAATAAAATAATGATTAACAATCACAATCCTGAGAAAATGTTATTGCAAAAGATATTGCTTCTTTATTACATCATGCATTGCTGCATTGGTTTTATTTAACCTGTTTGAAATTATAGTACCAAATAAATATAAAATAATTCACAAAATAAAAACTAACATAGTACTGAAAGCTGAAAAAGACTATTAAGAGCAATGTGATGCAACTTATTTATTTAGTCAATACAGGGGAAAACACACTCACAAGTTTACATACACATGTTCACATGTTTTTTAGTTCTTTTATAACATGTCTTTTACGTAATCTAAACAACACAAACATTTGAACCTAAAAAGAGATAAGTAAAAAAAAAAAAAAAAAATGCTGTTTTTAAAACTGATCTTCAAAAAAAAAAAAAAAGTGTTGAATTTTAATTACAGCAAACTATTCAGTTGAATCTTAGTCACAATAACAGTTGAACCTCATTAAAACAAACTCAAAGGGAACTTTAAAATCAGTTTGTCTCATTTGAAAGGAAGTAAACAGCAAACAAAAAAAAACAGGACTCGTAAGTGTAGTTGTCTTTGCAGAAATTAGTTTTGAGCATGTTCGAATTCACGAGGTTCGACTGTATTCTGCTTTTGTTAAATTATCTTTTATTAAAAACAGTTCACTTTGTGCGAATTCACTTGTGCGTTTAATTCGACCCATTTGTGCTTTTAGACGTTGTTTTTCGATTTTTACTTAAATTATCTTAACTAGATAAATACATACCTTTGTGCTAAGAAGTGGATATGACTTATTCACTTTTCTCAATCCACCTAACATTTTTGGCAGTTCTGAAGGATTCACAGGTTCTACAGCTATTTTAATGACAGAGTTGGTATTAAATTTCAGTGGTCTGAATATGTACAGTTCTGAGGTTTCATTTGTATCTACAATTGTGGCTGTTTTAACAATTGGCTGATCTATTCCTTCAATTAAAACCCAGTTTCCAGCAGGAACTCTGTTAATTTCAATCTTGTACCTGAAACAATAATAAATATTTTACACTACATCGGCTATTTTAATGTTTTTTTATAACACTGTTGTTTTATGCTAAAGTATTTGAGAAAAAAAAACTGCTATTTTCCTGTACGAATGGATGGATACATAGTTTGAAAGATACTGAAAGTAAACATACATAGACCATGATGCATTTTTAAAACTCAATGATGAATTAAAAATTTTTGAAAGGATGGGTGCAAAAACTTTAATAGATAAATCTAAGACCATTTAAAAATAATTAAAAAATTATTTTAGTTTTCTAAAATAAGTTATTATAAAAACCAATATTTGAAAAAATAAAAATTATTGATAGTGAAAGAAATTTCTGAAAAAGAATCGATGTTTCTACAGCTTATGCTAAAACAGGAAAAGAAAAAAGAAAAGCAGACAGAAAAAAAAAGTGAATAAAATCCAAACCTAGCTTCAGAAATCCACAGCCTTCCAACAGTTAAAACTCTAGAGTCTTCCTCATCAACAGAAGTATAAGTTTCTCCCAATATGCGAACATCCTGATTAGCATGTAATGTTCCGCTCATGACACGTCCAAACACATGAAAGCTAGTAGCATCTTGAGTGGAGTATTGCTTAGTGGTATGAACCATCAATGGACCCTATGATAACATTACTAAATGACTAAAATGAACAACAATTTCTGATTCATAATCTACCTAATTATTTACACAGCAACATAATATAAGTCAGATAAATACATAACAATCGAGAATCAAATTAGATTTCTCTTAATCCGAGGTGTGCAACAGAATGCCTCCCCCCCCCCTCATGCTAAGAGGAGTACAGATCTGTTCTTTCTGTCATTGAATGTCATTATCATGCACACATATTCTCGTTTTAGAAGTTAAGAATATTCATTCAGAATAAAAGATTTAATTAAGAAAAACTGCAACAGTAGAATTGAAGCAGTTATTAAAACTGTGATCACAAAGATGAAAAATTTTTGGACAAAAGTATGAGAATGACACATTTTCCTGCTTCCTACACTGCTTTTTAAAACAATGCAAACGATGACAGATTTTTTCTGAAAGTGAGCCAACTTATGTGTGGACTGTAGTTTCTTATTTTAACAAGCAAAGAAGGGCAGTCGAACATTATACATGGTAAAACATTTTTTTTTAATCTTTAAATTATATTTATAACTGTCTATGTGTGCAGTTTTTATAACAATGCTGGCTATACCCTGAACTCTGCAAGGGATAAAGATACTGGCTATACACTAACAATTACAATAGATAACCGGGGGGGGGGGGGTAGTGATGTGGACACTATTGCACTCTTCAGGTGCCTAATGATACAATGAGAAAATAATTTTATTTAAAAAAATTTGGAATTTAAATTCATTTATCACAAAAATTGCTTAAAGACCCCTTTTTGGAACATTGTACTGCAACAAAACAGGATGGTGCACAACTAGGCATTCTACAGATCCTCCAAATGAAGGTTAAACCTTCTACAACAAACTATTTTTGAGACATGAAATACATCTGGGCATGCACATTTATACAGGTTTGAGAGTAAAAATCATTGCATTAGAATATGGATAGCAAGACTGGACATTTTAATAATTATGTCTTCATCATACATATATAAATATATACATTAAAAAAAAAACCTAACAGAATATTTCAGCATAACTGATTCAGGCAGGAGTCATCAAAATAAAAATTTAGGTGTAATTGTGAACAGGAATAAATGTATATTTTTTGAATACTTCTTTTTTTTCCCTTAATGCAAATAAGGAAAAGGATTGCAGGTTCTTTTCTTTTTCTTTTTGTCCTAATAGTAAACAATTTTACTAACTAAAGATAATTTGAGTTTGTGTCACTACAAATAACCTTAGACTATTGAAACACTACTGTAAAAGAAATTTATTTAGCTAATATTAATAATGCAGGAGTAATTTTTATCAAGAAAAAGTCTCTTAAATTGATTTTTCATTTCAAATAAAAAATTTAAAAAAAATTAACGGTTTTTTAAATGCACATAGTAACACACACACACACAAAAAAAAAGTTTTTTCTTTTAAAAATAATACTTCAGGATCGCAGTCAGCCATCACTTCAGCTAAGTCACTTCCTGAGGGGCCAGTATAAATGTGGGATATCTTCAGTTTAGCATTTGCTGCAGGAGATGGTACATGATTGACACACATATCCACAAAACCTGAATAAAAACATTAAGAAATTATTGCAACATTGCTATGATACTAAGCATTACAAAATACAGTAGAACCATTACGCTGCAACAACTAGAGACCTGTTTTTCATCTGTGAAGTACCTGCAGCATATGGGAACCTGTTTTGTGTGCATATAAATTAGAGTCCTAGTAGTTAGCAGAGCTCAAAAATTATATTGCCCAACATGCCTGTGGCATGTAAAAACTCTGATTGGGCATGGATCTTCTACCATTAGATGCCAACTGGGCATGTAATTTTTTAATCAAATATTTCTTTCCAAAACTTTATTATTTTGTATTTAATTAAAAAATTAGCATATGTTAATAGTAAAATAAATTTTGACTTAAGCTGCTAATTTAATTTTTTGTCTGATTAATATGTTGACTGCAAAACTATGGGATAATTCGTAGCATGTCTTTTAGCTGACGGAATTGAATTTGACTTAGCTTGTATGTGACAGATTTACCATTTTTGTATAGATTAGAAATTATACGTAACACATTGACATTAATATGTTAATTTTACAGTTAGACAGATAACATATAAAATCAATTTTCTGGACATGTATAATTTTTAAAACATGGGAAAGAGGTACAACCAAATGCAGTAAATAAAAAAGAAATATAAGAACCAAGATTCAATTTGCTTATGTTAAGTTCCTTATTAATTGTTGCCTACCAACTCGTACTTTAAAAATATAGATATTATATTAACACATTTAGAAATTTTTACTGAATTAATAGTTTGATAATTACAGAAGTACATTACTAATTAAACCAAAAAACAATTTGTTATTGACTGCTCAAGATGTGACTGCAAACTGTATGATATGACATATTAAACTATATTAAACAAAAAATAGCAGAACGAGCTATAACTACGTTTATGTATATAATAGTCATGTCAATATAATTTTTCGTTTGTGAAATAAAAAACTGCCGCATACAGAGGCAAAAAAGCATACAAGATGTGTATTTTAAGTAATGAGAATATTTTTGTCCTGATGTGGTTGTAAGCTAGAGGGCGCTCCGACCGGTTGTAGTCGGTTGTGGGTAGTGTGGACTTCGGCCTTGATAACGCTTTACTCGGTAGTTGCCTGCTGGCTTTAGTTGAAGCGAGACCACGCGAGGCATAGATGTCTTCAAAAAGCGTGTGCAAACTCAAAATGCAACAAAACATTGAACAGCCTTACGCAATCAAATTTAGGGTGAAAATGAATCAGCAAGCATACATCAGAGAAACTTATTGTAAGCTTTAGATGGTACAAAATGTTGTTTGATGGTAGCAAAACTGAGTTATTGCAACTGAGTTAATTGGCAGTTTCAAAAAATCTCCACAGCTTCCCTACAGCTCCGACCTTGAACTCCTCTCACCAGCAGACCTTTTCCTCTTCCCTAAAGTGAAAACCGCCCTCAAAGGGTGCCACCACGAGACCATAGATGATGTCAAAAGGGCTTGCACGCATGCCCTGAATGATGTTTCGGTTGGTGACTTTCAGGAAGCGCACAAAGCGTGGAAACTTCGCCGTAGGAGTGTGAAGATGCTCAACAAGCATATTTTAAAGACTACTAAAGGTTTGTAGCGATGTCTCTAATAAATTATTTTTTACGGACTTATTCTCATTACTTAAAATATACACCCTGTAGATTGAAAAATTTACTAAAATAAACTTGCAAATGAAACATCATATAATTTTACTATATTAGTAAGGAGACAACAGTATGTTGAGTTCATAATTTGGAGTTTTGGGAGTTGAAAAACCTTAAGTGATTAGTTGAATAAGTAAAATGAAAGGGAAACCTACCATTAAAATCACCCACAAACTTGGAGCAAATAATTCTCAACAAAGGACGTACATTCAGCTTCATTTCTGATTTAGTTAGCTTAATAGATAACTCATCCAACAGTTGTGGTAAGCTAGCATCAACATCACCTACAACCTAAAAGAAAAGAACAATTTAAATACATAATGTAGCACTTTTTGAATAAAAATATTAATTTTGAAAACAATTTCAAGCAAAGTTGAGCAATTTTAAAGCTAAACTTCAATTTGATGTAATAAACTGGACAAAGTTTTTTATTTAGCATGAATCATAACTTAATAATTAATAAAAGAAATAAATAATAGAAGGAATGCTTTGATTAAAATTTTAACGTTGTTAATGCATCAAGAGAATTCTTGTGATTTACATGTCTTTTTAAGCAACAAGTAACAAGAGCCAATAGTTTTTTTTTTATTCTAGTGACTCATGACATATCAATCCTTTTTTTATGAACTTTTTATCAGTTTTAATAGTTTACAGCCTTGATAAAATATTTCCTGACCATTTCTGCTTAGATTCATAATGGGGAAAAAAGTCATTCAAACCCAGACCCCTGTGTAAAGAATCTTTTCAACGTAGCGGTTAGCACAAGGAATGATTGGCCCACGGCTGCCAACCAGTGTATTATTTTTTTTGTTTTCAAATGATTTAAATTTTTTAATGTTGTCAGTAAAAAATGCATAGCATATTTCAAATTATTTTTCTAAATTTTTTTTCAGAATAATGAATCTGAGTGTTATAAGAAATTCTTATTTTTTGTATACAAAATTTAAAAAGTAAAAAATACTCAATTATTGAAATATTATAAACCAAAAAACAGAAAATGCACCAAGCACTAGTAGCTAAAGCAAAGAATAAAGGGCAATCCAAACAAGGAAGCAATATTTTCAAGCATGAGCAACAATAAAGTTTATGCAAATTTATGTACAGATCAATAGATTTTTTTTTTCGTTTCATTAAGTTTGTCAAATCAACGAGTTAATTCTTTTGACTTAGTAAGAACTTTATAATTTTAGCTATGTGTACTTTTTAAGTGATTTTAGACTTAACTTTTTCCTTTTTTTTTGCTCTAAGCAATTAATGTGTGCCAAGTTAATCAGTTTCATTCATAGCTTTAACCTTTTGGATCCGGGCTGTTCATATAGAAATTTTTCTTTCGACCCAAGTAGTACGACAGTTGAACCACAGATTTTTTTTCCATTGAAAAGAAGGTATAAACTGTTGTACCAGACATATGAAACCTTGAAAAAATCCCCGGCTCCAAAGGGTTCGAGTGAAAGTTTTAACCCTGTCCTCTAAACTAGACGAGACTTATGGTACAACATGTGTACCGCCCGATTCCAAAAGGATAAGACAAGAAAGTAAAATATGTTTATTTACATTATTACAACTTACTTCGGGGCTTCATCACAGTAAGAAACATATCTGATACAGTGTTAAGTATTTTATGTATCAAAACGGCATTTGCCAACGCCTTACCTGAGCGAACAACTTATAGAGAGGCTCCAGAATGAATTCCACAAAACTTCTTTGAACAGAACTATGAGGTGGTTTTTTCGTGAACTTGCGCCTAAACATAAATTAAAAAAAAAAAAAACTTTTATAAACACATACATGACGAAAATAGAGCAAAAGTTTACATCAAAATAGAAAAATTTCAAAGGTAGAACTAAATAAAGAGATCACATTCAGAACCATATGCCTTCATTAAAAAATAGAAAATGCTAGAAAAACAGTAATCCCTTCTGCTTTTCCCTGCATCTTAGAAGTAAAGACTACACATACCACTTTACAATGGAGTTGTGACGTCTTCGCCAAACAGAAGTAATTGGTAATCAACCGAGCGATAAAAAGAAGGATCACCACTAGAATAAACTTGACGAGTCAAATTAAGTTAACCAAAAAAAAAATTTATTTACATTAAAAAAAACTCGAATAAAATAAAAGAAAAGAAGTTACACTGAAGAGGTTACAAACAAATTTACCGGCAAACACAGTTGCCTCAGTGGTGTCCAAATATATATAGTTCTCACGACTTGAACAAGCCGGAGATGCACGGTCTCTTGAGTCCCAGAGCAATCTGAAGTTTGGAGTCCTGTCGACGAAGCTCTGGGCCAAAAAAATGGGTTGGGCCATGAAGCCCCCTTAAATTTTCTTATTGGCCCAGAAGTCATGACGACGCATGTGACGCGTAGAGGGAGCTGCAGAACAAGCCTTGATTTGCCGAGGTAACTGGCGCCTAATCAGCATAGGCCGTTAGCGGTGTCTGGGCCCGGCGGTGACAAGCAAAAGGACCCGGTCCCTGAAGTGTCAGCATACGCCCGTTCTGCTGCGTTACTATAGTGTCACCCGGGCGCCACCTCGTCGGGAAACATCCAGACTCCTTTCACGAGCGCGAGCTTCCAGTTTTGGGACACAATTGGCTTGGTCCTCTCTATCACTCAACCGCAGCCAGCGGCACGTGAGTAGTGAATAGCTCGCCTTTTAAAGTTGGCCGTACCTTTTCGGCAAGGGACTAGGGAATGCCACAGCTGCCCTTTTAAGCTCGCCGATCCTGTTCGGCAAAGGACTTGGAGATGCCACAGCTCCTCCCCCCTAAGAGGGGGAGTTGGTGCTGACACCAGGACCAACTCCGGAAACAAGGGCGTCCGAGCCAATGCACCCGAATCCCAAAAGGCAGCCCCAGATTCCCTACCTCAAAACTTTAACTTTGCCTTAACCCGCGTCCAAGGACGTATTTAAGGGGGGGGTCCAGGGGGTCTGGACCCCCCCCAAACCGGATGTCTTTCATCACAGTTTTCATCACTTACCTCAAACAACCATAACCAAGACAGAAGGTGCTTTTTTCCTTTAAGTATTCCCATTAATTGAAAAGTTTTTAACTTCCAAGTCAATTCAGAACACGAGAACCTCCAAATGATTGTGCAAATTTTCTACAGTATCTTCAAATTAATGAAGACATTTCACAGAAATCTGTAAAATTTCTGCAGATTTCGTGTAGAAATTTGTTAAATAATCAAATTTTCCTGCGAAAATGCCGAGTTTGAGTCAAATCAGCGTCATTTACGGGAAAATTAGATCTACTAAGTAAAACCTGTGCAGAAAATTTACAGATTTTTTTTAAAAATTTGACGGTTTCATATTACTAAAAAATCATGTACGTAGATTATATCTATTTATGTATGTAAGTCAGTATAACTGTTCCCGAACGCCAGTGAAATGATCATCGAACGAGATATCGATAAATTCGTAATTTTTTAGGCCTTGTGCTCGACTAATTTACATAATTTTACGATTTTAATTAGCGGGCATAATCAATTATATCTATATATTATTATAAAAGCCGTCTTTTTTCTCCCACCGTTTTTTTCGAAATTTCGGATTCTGCTTCGCAAGTGGTGAATAATTTCTCCAATTAAACTGTGTTTGTTCAAGCTTTTAAACGAAAAAATTAGAAAATGGGTAAGTTTGGAGATTCTATTTCGTATTGTCGAAAGAATTTTTATAAACTTAAATAAAGAAAATTAATTCAATGTTTGAAAGTAAAACCTTGCAAATATTATCGTCCAGAGCATAGTTGAATTTTGTATGAAGTGTTGTTAAAATCGAACAAGGGTTTAGATTTACATTGTAATAGAATTCATACAGCTGTGCATTCGATTCTATAGATAGTAGTTAGTTGGGGAGGCGGGAGGGGGGGTGGCAACAAAATGAACATAAATATATACATTTTTTTTAAATATATTACTAAGTTTAATATTTTGTTGAAGTATTAGCAACATTTTTCCTAATTCCTGAAAAAGTATTTGTCTTCTGATTTTCTTTTATTGTGAAATTTTTCTTCGAAGGAATTATATACCACTCTTTTTCGAAGCATAAACATAAATGTTTCAGCGAATGAAATGAGATATGATGAATTTTTTTTTTCTTCACATTTAGAATTTTCGTATGGATGACTGTTATTAATTGCCAAAAATTAATTTACTACCGCATTTTTTAAAATTAATTATACTTAATTTCATTATCAATTTTAATTAATTATATTTTGTTTCACATTATATATTAATAATTATTATAGTTTTAATTTAATTAGTGCTAATGTAACAAACAATTAATACTTCTGATTTATCTTTCGTGACCTTGGACCCCCCCCTAAACAAAGTTCTGGATACGTGCTTGCCCGCGTCACAAAACCCCAAAAGATCACAAAACATTATACTTTTCATAATAAAAATAAACTTTCCACACAAGTGTAATTATCCCTTTCAGTTTAGAAGTCATCATGCTCCTCTTTGATTTAGGATGTCTAAAATAACTTTTAAATCCATTTGGATTATCTTAAATAAAATTAAAAAGCACAAAAATTTTGAACTCGTTAAGTCCAAACTAAATACAATTAGCATAAGTAAAATGGAAAATCCATTTGAGCACAAAAAATTTTTTAAATTAAACATAAACACAAAATTTTCCGATATGCAAAGGGTAAACAAAGTTTCAATTATTACATTTATACTTTTTTATTATTCAAAAACAATTTAACAACCTCGGAGCTCGCTAGGGGTCTTGCCGGCTCAGTCCGTCAGCGTTCCCGTTTTTCTTCCCGGCCTTATGCTTAATGTCATAATTAAATTGTTGTAAGCATAAAGCCCAACGAGTCAATCGGGCATTTGTTCCCATCATTTTTTTCAGATAGGTGATTGGATTATGGTCTGTCTGTATTAGCACAAACTGGCCGCTTAAATAATGCGACAGTTTTTTTAGACCATAAACTACAGCCGCCAATTCCCTCTCAACCACACTGTAATTTCTTTCGGCCCGAGAGAACTTTTTGCTAAGATAAAGAATTGGGTGTTCCTCCCCATTATGTTCCTGAGCTAACACTATTCCCATTCCACTATCACTCGCATCTGTCTGAAGAATGAAATCTTTTGAAAAGTCAGGAGCGAAAAGTACAGGGCTCTTTACCAAACAACCTTTTAAAACTCGGAACGCCTCCTCACATTCATCTGTCCATACCACCTTTTCTTTCTTTATTCTGCCTTTTAAAGCACTCGTCAAAGGGGCAGCCTTCTCTGAGAAATTGGGGATGTACCTGCCATAATACCCTACTAATCCTAAGAATGACCGCACCTGCGTTTTAGTGGTGGGGGTGGGAAAATCTTGCACTGCTTTCACCTTAGCTTCACTAGGAGATCGTTTCCCGGAACCAACATCATGACCCAAAAATCTTACGCAATCTTGAGCGAATCTACACTTTGCAGGTTTTACAGTTAGACTAGCTGCGCCCAAACGCTGTAACACTTTGTCTACATCATTCACATGCTGATCCCAGGTTGGGGAGTAAATAGCAATGTCATCGATGTACGGTGCCGTAAAATGTTCTAGGCCATTTAACACTTGCGAGATCAGTTTAACGAAATAAAAAGGGGCATTCAAGAGTCCGAAAAACATTTTTTTCGGCTTATATGTCCCAAAAGGGGTTACAAACGCCGCGTAGCGACTGGCTCTTTCAGTTAGGGGAATTTGAAAATACCCTTTTGTCAAATCCATCAGCGTGATGAATGGGGCTGCGCTCACTCGCTCAACAACTTCCTCGATATTTGGGAGCGGGAAAAATTCTGTTCGTGTTATCGCGTTTAATTTTCGATAATCTACGCAAGGGCGCGGATCTTTACCCGGAACCTCTACCAAAATCATTGGACTCGTATAATCGCTTTGTCCTATCTCAATTACTCCCAAATCTAGTAATCTCTTGATTTCCTCTCTTAATATTTCAGTTTGCCGTGGGGACATCCTATAAGGCCGCGACCTGACGGGGTCTTTGCTGGTTAACTCTATGTCCATTGTTACCAAGTCTGTGCTTCCCGGGTCTGATGAAAACACGCCCCGATGCTTCTGGAGTACTTTCCTCAATTTTCCTATTTGATTCTCTGTAGCGCGTTGCTCTAACTCGCTTGCCCTTAGCATCTCTTGCAAATCAAACATCGTAGGATCCGCCAAAGGAAAAGGAATTTCCGCTTCCTCCTCTACATCTTCCCTATCTTCCTCCATTAGTAAATTCACGCGTTCAGGACGTTTATGATACGGTTTTAACAAATTGACATGAAAAATTGTGTTTTTGTCTCTTCTCTCGGGGACGTCCACTATATAATCAGGGCGAGGACTGCTGATGGTCTTTGAAAAAGGTGAGAAAGGTGACAAATTTTAAAACAAAGGTGACTAAAAAGTGACAAAAAAGTAACTAAAAGGTGATCAAAAGTAATTTGTAAAGAAATCAAAAAACAGAAAACGATTATCATTTTTTCTGACTTTTACCAAAATAGCCTACATACTATTTTTAAAGACTTAAATTCTAAACATGATAGGGCTAGAGGTAACAAAATAAATCATTTTAGGACATATTTCCAAAAAACTTTCAGGGTAAACTCTATGTAATGATCAGGGGTGATTGTGAGTTCATAAAAAAATACCTGAAAGTTTTAAAGAGAAAATTTGTTGGGGGGGGGGGGGTTAAACCAAGGCCCTATTTTTTTAGCTCACCTAATTTTATGACTATACATATATAATAATTAATTTCCTTTCCTAAACTATTACATTTCATGTATTCGAATAATTTAAATTAGTTTTTAGTGCAAATATTGTACATGCATTTGATTAACATTTTAACAGGAGTAATAAAGTTACTTTTGAGCTGGTGCTGAACAAATTATCTCCAAAAAATATTTTAAAGAGAAATTTTAAAAAATTTCATTTCTTTGCCTTTCAACAAGGAATAGCAAGCATCAAAATTGCGAAGTATGAATCTTACAGCGGAAGCAAAGAAATGCCAATTTCAAAATTAAGGCATTAAAAGTATAAAAGTGGCATATAAAAGAATTCAAATATATACTTACTTCAGATTTACAATAAAAGCTCTACGATAAACATATTATTTTTACTATCCACATAATTGAAGCAAAATAAAATTTTATCAAATCTTCAAATTTAAACTTAGACATTTTGATTTTCATAAAAGAGGCAGAATTTCACTCGAAAATTTTAAATTTATGATTTTTTAATTTTAATATGCTGCATTTATTTGTCTTCTAAGGGTAAAAAGCATAATAAATGAGAAAAATTCGATTCTCATATCGGATGCAAACCGATTGCACTTTTTTAAATGAAGGCATCAAAAAAAAAAAAATAAAATAATTTATTAAAGCAAAAAAACAATTAGAATGGCAGCTTAACATTTCTATTCGATGAATATTATTAATAATGATCGGTATAATCATCGAAAATTCGAAAAAGCAAAAAAATTCCGGAGATGAGAAGATAAAAGCATAATTAAAAATATTATACTTCCGGTATTTTCAATCCGGTAAAATACCAGAACACAATCACCCCAAGTTATGTTCAAAGATTTTTCTTTAAAATCAATTATATTAACACCTGAAATTATGAAGTGAAGATAATGACGATTATTCAATGAACATATTTTATTCTTTTCATCTTTTAATTTTTAGCTCAATGCAAAATCATCGGCATTCTTTTTCTTGTTTCTCCGTACATACAAAGCATAAATGTTCACTAAAAAGTATTGACAATAGAGAATGAGTGAAAGTCCCACCTCTATGCAAATCATCAACCGAATTTCGTTTCAAGAACAAAAAGAAAAAAAGAATTGCCAAGTATCTTTGGAACAGGTGGACCTGTTTTTTGTTTCTTTTTGCAATTTTTAAACGGGGGCTTCTAAAGGCTTTGTTTTGTGAATGAGCTACAGTTGAAACACTATTTTTTAATGGTTGAATGAGATTTTTGCTTTTTTTTCCCTTCAAAATTCTATTTATTTTCAGGTTAGGAAAAGAATATTCATACTGCTCAAAAATTTAATTTATCAAAACTAAACTTTTCTAAAACACATTTCAAGAAAGGTTTAAAAAGGTGACAAAAATTTCAAAAGGTGACAAAAAGTGACCAAATTTTCAAAAGGTGACTAAAGGTGAGAAAGGTGACTGAGTCCTCGCCCTGTATAATTTGTTTCCGAGATTTTACTCGTAACCACTCCCGGTCCCATCCAGTTTACTGCCATTTTGTTAGCTTCACTGGTCGCCAATACCAAAACCTGATCTCCCACTTTAAATTGCCTATTCACCGCGTTCTTATCGTACCATACTTTTCTCCGTACCTGCATGTCGCCCATTTTTTCTACCGCCAACTCTTGGCATCTTTTTAAGCGGTTTGTCAAATTCAGTATGTATTCAACTACGTTGGGATCGGATTCTTCTGGGGTCATCCAATTTTCGTACAGCAAAGTTTGGGGGGTCCGTAGATTTTTCCCATGTACTAGCTCAGCAGGGCTAAAACCCGTACTCTCGTGAGTCACTGTCCTAAGCGCAAACAAAGCCATAGGCAAATTTTTTTCCCAATCTTCACCTGACTCCACGCATAATGCTTTTAATATGCGTTTAATGGAAGAGTGCATACGTTCCACTGGGTTGCTCATTGGATGGTAAATCGAGGAATGCCTAACCTTAATTCCGAACCTTTGAAAAAACTCTGTCGTCAGAATACTGGTGAAAGAGCGTCCTAGGTCACTTTGAACCTCCCGAGGAAACCCTGTCCTCGAAAACGTGCACAACAACGCATCTATCACATTTGGGGACTTTATATCTGCCACAGGTATAGCTTCAGGGTATTTCGAGGCCATGCAGATGGACGTTATTAGGTACCTGTTCCCATTCGTAGATCCCGGAAGGGGTCCCACTGCATCAATATTTATTAAAGAAAACGGCTCTGAAATTATCGGCACGAGTTTCAATGGTGCCTTTTTTTGATCCCCCTTCTTTCCCACGCGTTGACACGCGTCACACGCTTTCACATACGATTCAATCTGTGCATAACACTTCGGCCAAAAGAAATGTCGCAACACTTTATCTTTCATCTTCGTGACACCTAAGTGACCCGATGTGCCATTATGACAAAATTTCATAATTTTCTCTGTCATATTTGATGGAATGCAAAGCTGCACCCTTTCCTCGCCCAGCTTAGATTTGCTCACTCGGACAAGTTTTCCTTTCCGGCATTTAAATTCACTACCTTCCCCTTTCCCACTTTCTTCCCAAAGGGGTTTCAAAGATAAACACTCTTTTTGCTCACGCTCGAATGAGCCAGCGTCGATTTCGGCCAGCTCCAACCCCTCGAAAACCTCGGCGGGGGGTAGGCTGCAATTCTCTTTCTCTTCTTCAGCCGGAGAAAAAGTTCTCGCTCTCTCAATATCCCCGGGGGACTCTAGCTCAGTTCGCTCCTGCAGCTTGCGCTGACGTAAGGAACTCCGAGTTTCAACCGCGTTTATGAATTCAGGTGAAACGCTCTTTAAACGCAAAAACAATTCAGCCGTCCGGTTCCCCAACAAATAAACATTCGCATCGCTTTCAGCGGTCTTAACCGCAGCTTTGGAAATCACACGGCCCTCCTCTGTTTCGATACAGACTTCTGCTAACGGCAAACATTTACACTCAGCATCCAATGGTTGCTTTACATACACGTATTCCCCCGTAAAATCTTTTGTTTTAACCCAACTTCGCGGGATGAGATCCAGATTTGTACCTGTATCTCGGAGCAACTTCCTTTCTTCCCCATTTATTTTCCCTTCTTTTAAATAAGGGGCAAAACCTTCCCCCAATTCCTTAACGACTCCTACGTGATTAATTGGCTCTCCTAACGATCGCTTAAACTCCGGGCAATTTGGCTTAATATGTCCCTTTTCAGAACAAAAATAGCAAACTATTTCTCTCCGTCTTTCGAAATTACTATTTTTTTCCACTTTTGGGGGCTCTTTCTTATCGGCAATCTCCGATTTGCTATTGTTGTTTACTCTTGCCTGATTAACTACTCCCTTCCCCCACTTTTGTGTTTTGAAAGGTTTAGAGTCGTTTGGTTTCCCTTCCGTTTTCTTGAAGGTTCGTCGAAGGCTCTCGTAGTGGTCAAGTTTTTCCGCCAACTCTGAAGCTTTTCGAAAGCTCTCCCACGAATCCAAAAAATGGTCTCGCAATTCATCGGGGGTCCTTTTTTTTAACTGCTCTGTGAGCAACAACTCTTTAAGTCCCTCGAATGAATTAATTTCCGCCGTTTCCAGCCAATTGTTTAGGTAACTCCTCAATTCAAACGTAAGGTCCGACCATGAGGCACCTGACTTACGTTTGTGCTCCTCAAATTTAATTCGTAATTCCACAGCATTTAACTTGAACCTTTTCATCAGCAAACGCTTTATGTGAGCAAAGTCGTCACTTTTTTCGGGTGGTTCCTTCACAATGAGCTCTGCTACTTCGGGGGGAAGCAGCGGAATCAGCTGAGAAACCCACCTGTCTTCCTCTACCTCCTCTTTTTTTGCCTGTCTCTCGAATAATTCGAAAAATAACGAGACATCCAATTGCTTGGGGTCAAATCTCGGGACAAGATGTTTCAAATTAGCTCTTCTATGAATAATCTCCCCACTCGATGACAAATTTGAGTTTAGGCTCGCTGTTTCTACAGCTGTTGTTAGTTTTAACTTATCTAACTCGAACTGCCGTTCTTTATCCCTTTCCCGTATTTCTCTCTCGACTCTCTCCTTCTCTTTTTCTCTTGCTATATTTTCCCTTTCCTTCTCTTTCAAGAGCGTCCATGTGGACATGGCAAACGCTTCATCGTAATCCGTAGCCGCAACAATTGCTTTAACTATCTGCCGACGGGTGTCTGAGTCAGACGTCACCACACCGAACTCCGAGGCTATGGATCTTAGATGATCTTTATCCACCTCAAAAAGGAAAGCGCTCATTTTAATCGAATTTAAAATGACATCCAATTAAACACTAAATCAACTTATCACATGAATTCCTTTAAACTGATTGCTTTAAATCTGCAAAACAATTTTTTCGCAGTCTAACTATCCAGAATTAAACAATAACACTTAAAGTCTTTCTTTCAAACTACACAAGTTATTCAAAATTACTTCATCAAATTTTATCCCTTCCAAAAAATTCTTTTACATTAAAATACACCTAAAATTTCCCTATCAACAACCTGAAGCTGCCCAAAGAAAACGAGAAACAAAGACTGGACTCACCCTTTTCTGCATCCTATTGATCCGCAGGTAATCCAATATGATATATGAGGCACCACAGAAAATAAACTTTTGAGTTTTCGATTACTCAGGGACAGGTATTAAAGTAAACTCACAGAATTTTGGGAATAAAGTAAATTTTGAAAAAAAGCCAAAGAAAAAGACTAAAAGTGACAATGGGTCTGCTTTAATCTTCTAAAACATAATCCCGACGCTGCCACCAGATTAATTATTACTAGCTGTGACGTCTTCGCCAAACAGAAGTAATTGGTAATCAACCGAGCGATAAAAAGAAGGATCACCACTAGAATAAACTTGATGAGTCAAAATAAGTTAACCAAAAAAAAATTTATTTACATTAAAAAAAAACTCGAATAAAATAAAAGAAAAGAAAAGTTACACTGAAGAGGTTACAAACAAATTTACCAGCAAACACAGTTGCCTCAGTGGTGTCCAAATATATATAGTTCTCACGACTTAAACAAGCCGGAGATGCACGGTCTCTTGAGTCCCAGAGCAATCTGAAGTTTGGAGTCCTGTCGACGAAGCTCTGGGCCAAAAAAATGGGTTGGGCCATGAAGCCCCCTTAAATTTTCTTATTGGCCCAGAAGTCATGACGACGCATGTGACGCGTAGAGGGAGCTGCAGAACAAGCCTTGATTTGCCGAGGTAACTGGCGCCTAATCAGCATAGGCCGTTAGCGGTGTCTGGGCCCGGCGGTGACAAGCAAAAGGACCCGGTCCCTGAAGTGTCAGCATACGCCCGTTCTGCTGCGTTACTATAGTGTCACCCGGGCGCCACCTCGTCGGGAAACATCCAGACTCCTTTCACGAGCGCGAGCTTCCAGTTTTGGGACACAATTGGCTTGGTCCTCTCTATCACTCAACCGCAGCCAGCGGCACGTGAGTAGTGAATAGCTCGCCTTTTAAAGTTGACCGTACCTTTTCGGCAAGGGACTAGGGAATGCCACAGCTGCCCTTTTAAGCTCGCCGATCCTGTTCGGCAAAGGACTTGGAGATGCCACAGAGTGTCAGGGAGGGGTGGGTGACAAACCCAGATAATACAGACGAACGCGCGAACGCCGTTTGCAGAAAAAGTTCAAAGTTTGAAAAAATTTTGGCATTTTGTTTAAAAAGTTATTTACTTAGGAAGTTTTCTATCTGAAATAGGTTTTGATTTTGTTCATTGTGGGGCAGTAGCTTGTTACATACGAAACTGACTCATTCATTGATCATGACGGATTGACAACCAACCTCATGGTAGAACTTGCACTTCATACAACTTGATAGTTTTGTTGTTGGTAGCACTTTAGGATTCAGAAGCCTCCCCGTTTTTTTTGCAGAAAATTTTTAAAAAATAATTTAATTTCGCAGACAGTTTTACATTTTATCTAAGTCTGGTGGGGGATCGTCAAGTCAAAGGCTGTGGCATTGAAATTTTAAAAAGGGGAGATTTGAGAAGATTTTTAATCTCGTTTTTAGCAGCTCTCCTTCTGTGAGATGCTCCCTAATATATGAGGGGGCTTGCCATCACCTTTGCGGCAGATGGGCCCCCTTGCAACCCTGCTTTTCACACAATAACCTCAATATCTTACTCTAATGTATAGCACATATAGTGAGAATCAACAACCAAGTTTTAGACATGTATCCCTTGCTATGATCCACAAACCAGGTGTATGCAAATGAAATGAAAAGATTGTTTTGCTAAAATTTTGCACTATTGTTTTTGAAAGAACTTGTAAAAAAATGGTTGTTTATAAATTGAACCAATATACAATACATATAATGTCAATCAGAACGAGACAAAATTGGAAAATTTAAATTATATTTTCATCATGTGGTAAAGAGCTTTTTCGGAAAATTGTCAAAACTATAGGAGTAAAAAAAAAAAAAAACTACCAGCCAACTAGATAAGTATTAGACAACATGCGAATGAGAACAATCTTACCTGTTTAATTTTTATATAGCAGTGACTGATCGTTAGAATCAAGGAAAGCCCAGAATGGGACAAATGTGTCCCAGATGAGCCACAAGTTTGATTTTATTTTAAACTAACATCTATCAAGAGTGCCTAACATGTCAACAAAGTTCACATTATTTATGTGCATCAGCAAGCTTGTCTATATAAAATCGTTAGTTTTCAATGCAATTAAAAATAAAACACAATTTAATTGAAAATTATACTTTAATAAAACTTATGAGACATATACATCAAAATTAAAGAGAAAAACTTACGGACAAATTGAATGCAATAAACAAGTACTTACGTTTTACTGTTAAAATATATATCACCCCAGAGGCGCTTTGCGAAATCCGGGACACTGATTCCACCATAAGTTTGAGAATACATAAGAGCAAATGATCGTAAGGTGAAACACAAGCTATACTGTGAGCTAGCAAAGCAGACATTCCCAAGAAGTGGAGATACTGAAATGGTCTCATTTTCGTCAGAATACAAGCTGAAAATTAAAATGTTTCACAAAAACAAGTTATAGTAAGCATATCATCAGCACGTATATATGAACCATTTCACACCTTCTGATAGGAAATTTACATGTTTCAAGGTAAAAATATCCCCAAATAACACCTGCTTCCAGCACTTAAGATTTTACTAATGAGGGTCCAAAAGGAAGCAAGTTTCAGTTACTTCATTCAATTTCCATTCAATTGACATACGAAATATCTGAAAATTAGCCTCCCCCTCCCCAAAAAAGGGTTAGAATTTTATATAGTCTAAATTTGACAGGAGTTCTACTACTGAATTGCTTGTAATAGTTATTTTCCCATATCTAACTGAGAACTACAAGTTGAAAAGGGGGGGGGGGGGAAAGGTAGGTGGTATTTAGGATTTTACAATAATACATTTTCTTTAAAGCAACTTGAACAATTTTTAATAGAATGTTTTCTTTAATTTTATTGAAACATAGTATTTTTTGGTACAAATGCGTTATACGACCTACGACGCCAACGAAGGCGATAAGTATTTCCAGATGGCACCCCGGACAAAACGCAATGTCTGTGAGGTCATGGGCGTGCGGTGCGCCGTGGATCCTGCAGTGATGCTCTGTGAGTATGGTAACCCTGAGTGAATTCTGAGTAAAGCGAAGCACAGTTTGAAGTTCTTCTGTTCGTGTGGAAGGTAGGTGAAGGTATGTTTTGCTCTTAGGGAGATTTTGAAGGAATTTAAACTTGAATACTCTAAAATAAAGTTTCAGATGAAACTTTAGGTAACTTTCCAAAGCTTTATTTTAGAGTATTAAAGTTTCAAATTGTTTGTTTAGGTTTTTTTTTAGTCATATATAAATCGTACCGATTATGAGTTCGTTGAGTAGCGTTGTTGAAAAATATCAGTTGAAACTGTTAAATGAGCCGTCTTTTATTTTTTCTAGCTCTCGTCCAACTTACGGTCGTACCGGGGTGCCAAATCGTTTGTTTATTTTTAAATTAATTGAGAACAAAGAGGTATTTCTGGAATTTTTAAGGGAAGTAGGGTTATTGAAAAGTGAAATTATTTGTACTCGATGCAGTTCGTCAATGACAATAAGAAATAGAAAGAATATATCTGATGGCTACAGAAACAAAGTAGATGGGAAAATGTGTGGGAAAGAAACTAGTATAAGGTGGGGGTCATGGTTTACTCTGAGTAAATTGAAGTTGGAGGAAATTTTTTTGCTGACATACGAAATTGTTATTGGTACGAAAACGGCAGACATCGAAAAGCAGTATTTTTTTGCTACTCACACAATGACAGACTGGCGAAACTATATAAATGAAGAAATTATAAATTACATAGAATTACATTCCGAAAAAATAGGGGGGGATGACAAAATAGTCGAAATAGACGAATCAAAATTTGGAAGAAGAAAATATAACAGGGGTCATGCAGTCGAGGGTCAGTGGGTTTTTGGGGGAACAGAAAGGGGGACGGGTAAACTGTTTTTTTGTTGCTGTGGGAGATAGGAGTAGGGATACTATATTTTCTGTTATTAAAGAATGGATTTTGCCAGTTACTACCATACATTCAGACGGGTGGAAAGCGTACAAAACTTTAGATAGAGAAGGCTTTGAACATTTCGCGGTAAATCACGATCTTCATTTTGTAGACCCCGACACAGGCTGTCACACTAATACCATTGAATCCACATGGCGACACGTTAAAAGTACACTACCTACACACAATAGGAAGGGGGATTTTAAATGTTATCTTGCTTATTACATGTTCAAAAAGAATTGTGAGTTTCATAATGAAGATAGGTTTAACAAATTTTTAGAAATAGTAAGGGGGATTAATTAGGAAGATTACGAAATAAAAGAAAAGTAAAACAATTTTTTTCTCGAAATTTTCTTTAGAATTTTATTAACAAAATTGCAATTTTGGTACTAACATTTTTGAGATTTAACGTTTTTTCATACATTTTGTGAGTGGATAATTTCCCTAAGAGCGGAACATACCTGCACGACCTTTTTGGTACAAGCATTTTTAAAAAATCCAAGGTAAGTGTATTGAAAAAACCTTTTCATATTGTGTTATATTGTATTGCATAATATTGTAGGATACTTTGCATGTTTACCTTCGTTTTTTCCTTTTGGTGCCGAAAGAGTATCGACAAGATCGATGTGCGATAATTGGCGTCGTACATCGAATGCTTGGCGACGTCTTTTGGCGCCAACAGGAAAAAGTCGCCAAGACTAGGTCGGATATCGCATTTGTTCCTATTTTTTTTTTTTTGTGAAAAAGAAATAAAAATAAAGTAACTCAATTAACAAGCTTCTGCTTAGAAAATTTTCCAATTAGAGTGAAATATTACCTTAGCAGTCCATTTATTTCTTCAACAATATGCCTCAGTTTATAATACGCATCTTGAGGAGGCAACTTCAATTCTAGCATAAGCCTGTCAATTTTGTTGATACATATACAAATTGCCAGCTTTTCTTGAACTGCATGCTTTAATAATCTTTCAGTGTTTAACATTACCTACAAAATAAAACAATTTCTATAATTAAATGTTTTTCACATTATTTTGTACACATAGATTTCAAATTTAATTGCAGGAGCTACAAATCTCGAGTTCTAGTCTTTGGATTTTAACAACCAAAATATTTCAAAATAAATGAATTAAAATCAATATTTCTGTTTAGAAATACAAATATAACTCTGTAAAGAAAAAATATATATAAAAAAAAAGAGCATTAAAATTTCAAAAAAAGAGAGAGAGAGCGAGAGTACTTACGCCTTCAGCAGCATCTACAAATAACACAATACCATCACACAGTCTAATTGCTGCAGTCACTTCATCTGAGAAATTCACATGACCTGTTTATTTTTAAAGGGAAAAAATATAAATTAAATATTTTTAAAATCAGCAAATTTCACTTCATGTTACATAAAACAATATCAGGCATTTTCGACGTATCCAATGCTAATGATAGAAGTGAAAATAAATTACCTGGTGTATCAAAGACGTTCATCAGATATGACTTTCCTTTCAAGTCTGGTAATACAAAAGTTACGGGTGTAGCTTTAATGCTTACTCCTCTCTAAAAGAAAGATAAAAGAATAATAAAAAACAGCTAAATGCAAACAGTAGCTGATCTTAAAAGTACAATAGTAGAGATATATTTACCTCTTGTTCAGTATACAGCGTATCTGTATATCGTAGCTAAAAAGTAAACAAATTCCATTATATCAACAAAAAAAATATAAAATAAAATAAATCATTAATTTTTAAATTCGACTGAAAATGAAAAAAATTAGCAGATATCTTACATTTGAACCTTCTCTGGCTCTCATATCAGGATGAGTTTGTTCTATCAAGCAATCCACAAAAGAAGTCTGAAAAAAATTTCAATCAAAATGAAGTAGTTTCATCAACAACAACACATTAAATAAGAAAGGATTAATATCCCCCTCTTTAAAAAACTTCCACGCATTAGTTTTTTGTGGGTTCAGAGACATTTAAATTTCATAAATTCAAAATGATTGCAATTGAGAACATTTTGAAAAGGTTACTATTGTAACTGTTTACATTAAAAAAATGTGTAAAATGCCTTGACATATTAACACATCTCATATTCAATGTCTTGATGTGCTTCACTGTATTTATTTAATTTTGCTCCACGTATTATGTTAATTTTATTATTAATACAAAACAACTTACTTTTCCATGATGAAGATGACCAATGAGAGCAACATTTCTGATCAAGTCTGTATTATCCATTAAATCAGCCAAGAATCTGTAATAAATATCATGATATCAGTCATTTTTTAAATTATAATGATTTTAAAATTCATATAAGTAGCCAAATATGACAAAACCAAAAGATCTCAAAATGATAGCTTTCAAAAAAGTTAGAAAACAGTTTATAAAGCAATAAAATAGGATAAAAGAACATCATAAAGCAAGAAGCAAACATATTTATCTTTAAGATTTGAATTCAATCTGTTTCTGTATATGGCTTAAAAGATAATCTTAAACCAAACTATAATTTTGCCACAAAGACATGTTTTTGAATTGAAATAACACAGAATTAATGAAAACATGTCTCATTTCGGGTTTAAACTGGAGTTAGTTACATTAAATTGAGCAAGGAAGAGTTTCTGTTTGAAATATTTACTTGAAATTTTATTTTACCAAAAAAAAAAAAAAAAACAAAACAATAGATTACGATTTTAAGTAAAGAAATTAAACAGCTTTCTGGAAGATATCTAAGTAAGCTAAAAGTTAATTATACTACATTACAAGAAACAAATAATTAAATATTGAAACATTTTTAAGAAACCTATTTCCTTTGAGAAAACACATTCAAAATGATTCCACTGTCTAAAAAGGCAAAAGAAGAGAAAACTCAAAATTCTGAATAAATCTGTCATTAATGCACTACTCACTCTAAATTGTATTTTGTAGTTGGCAAGTCCTGCTCTGCATGTGAAAATTTCTTTCTTTTAACAGGTGCAATGATAGGTTCTGAAATATCAAGAGCATATATTTTAATAAAAGTTTTTTTTCACATTTATTTATTAGAACACACATATGCAGCGTCAGAAATAAACAGACATTAGTAGCGGCTTGTAAGCAAAATTTTTGATTTGGAGCCCAGATTTCCAACACAAGGTGCCAAATTTGACGCCCGAAGTTTCCGATCACATTGAAGCATTTCTTTCCTCACTCATTGTGATTAAGGCCTATGACTGGCCTGAAGAAAAAATATGTAATGTTCAAATACAATTAATTTTGTCTTTAAAGAAATCATTTTCTTTTGTACATTTTCAAATATGACAAAGGGATGGAGGGACAGAGTAACAAGAAGTATGACATCAAGGCATTTTTTAATAAGATCTTTATGAAAAATAGTATGACATATACCAAAGAGAGAGGGAAAGGTGAAATGAAGTGTAACTCTATGACAAATGGGGAAAGGGGTTAGGAAGTGGAAAAAGAAGAACAAAAAATGACAACATTTATAGACAGCTCCATGTACTTTTCCAATACATGCCCAATTAATGAACCTCTAAAACCTTTTAACTTAAACGCTTGTTAAAGTTTACAAAAAAGAGAAGTATAAAAATGCAAATAATGAATTTCACACAAAGCAATTCTTAATCAGGTAATGATATGTTTCTAAGAGGGGGAAAAAGTGAAACATGGTTGTTTATTAATTAGAGAAGAGTTGAGGGTCTAACTTTCTGCAATATCACTGCTTTTACACACAATATTAGCATATAAGGAGAGAAAAAATAACATTAAATCACAAACTTGCAAACAAACTACAGACACATGTTTTGGGATAACATGGAACCTACCTCCCTTTCAATGTAAAAATATGAGCTTTCGGATAACATACGATATAAGCAATATGAATGAAAAGTAGGCAACTTAAACAGTAAAAACAGCAACTTAACAAAACAAACAAGACAAAAAGAAACTCAGAACCAAAATTGATTTCACGAATTTTTACAAGAAAAACTTCAATAATATTTTTTTTCTAAAATTCCCATGTCATAAATTTTACAGTCCAAATGAAATCACTAATTTATAAATTAGCAATAAATTTCATATTAGAAAAGTTAATTTGTTATGAATTACATTAACAAAAAGGCAGAACAAACATAAGAAAGGAAATAAACAATAAAAATGGTTGGGTAAATAACAAAACAAATACACTGAATATTATAAATAAAAATAAGAAATGGATTAAATACATTTAAAAGTTATTAAGAATGACAGAAAAATAAAACATACATCAATAAAGCCATAAGAAATCAAAGAGAATAAAATTATAAAAGTAAAAGCCAAGCAGTAGAAAAATATAGAATAGCTTCAGTATTTGTAAGTAGATTAGAATGTGCAATGAATTACCGCACATAAGCTAGGGCTAAGGCAGAACTGAAGCAAATACACTCATAGCTCTATCAAAGCAACTGCTATAATCGAGCTGTGAGTGTATTTGCTTCAGATTAGAATGATTTTTGAGAATATGGAAAGATCCCAATAACATAGTTTTATAAGAATGAACATTGTTTTTATTCTGTTCCCTGACAATTAGAAAAGTTGTTTCTTTATTCTAAAGCTTAAACATAAAACTTATAAAATTTTTGAAACTCATTAAAACAAACACACCAGTTAAAGCTTGAGTATCTTCCTCCTGAACAATAGTTTCTACATCAGGTCCATAAACTTCTTCGGCAGATGGATAGTATTTTTTATCCTCATGCAATACTATTTGCATTTGTGGCACTTCATCTTCATCTTGACCTTCTTCCATAGCTTCATCCTAGATTAGTAATATTTAATGTTACAAAATCATTTAGAATGAGACACAATACTAAAAATAGAAAATAAAGAGATTAAGTTGCAAACACTCCTGACTGAAAAACAAATTAGTGGAAATAATGAGAATAACTAACTGTAAATGAGTTTCAATGCCAAGAATGTGCTATCAATCATTTTTAGATAAAAGTCAATAGATTTCGTAAAAGACTGATTATCAAGGAGATGCAGAGGATTTTTGGCTAAAAGTGATAAATTGCATGTAAGTTCAAGTTAATTTATGGTTTTGAACGTAATATGCCTGGAAGATATTTGAAAAAGAAATATATATTGACAAATCCTTGTTATGGATAAAATGAGTAGAAAACAGAGTCTAAGTTTTCTTCTTAATTAAAATACTAGAAATCATATAAGTTAAGTGTTACATTTGTATGAAAAAATAAAGAAAACATTACTTCATTATAATCTGTAGAGTCTGGTTCTTGTCTATCATAAATTTCCTCCTCATCTTCAGAATCTGAATCAAGTTGGGGACCGATATAGTTCCCAAACTCATCATACAAATCTGCATCCATCTAAATATAAAAACAAAACAACTAAATTACAAAATATTATAACATTGAACGGTAATTTCAAATTTAATGCAGCTAAAAAAATAATTTTATTACGACAAAACATTGATTTCCCTACATAAAAATCACCATCATATGAATTGTGAACAATATTTACACTAAACTCTTTAACTTGAATTTGTGGACAATAATGGAAAATGCTCAACAGGAACCAAAATGATAAATTATCATTCATACAATTTAATAAGTACCTTTTGCTGAGATTTTAATCAATAACACCAAAGGGATGTCAAAAACTGAATCAAGTTAAAAGAATAAATGATCAAAAGCGTTCCAAAAAAAAAGAGGTTCAGCAAACACTTTCAAAATAGTACTAAATGCTTTTAAATGTTTTAAAAAAAATTTGAAGTATTTAGTGCAGTCGAGTCAAGATAACGTGAAGTCTTGCAACTTGATTATTCCTTATTCTTCAAGGGTCCCTAACTCTGAATTGGGGAAGTCAGTGGGAACTTCCTATAACTCGAAGCTTTCAGCTGGTCCCTCGGGACTTCAATTTATCGAGACTTGTCTGTACTTTGAAAATACTATTTACACAGTAAATATGATAGTAAAATTACATTTTCGAAATATGAATAAACCTTTTATGTGAACAAGTAAACAGTAAACAATGCGACCGGTTCAAAAGTTTCACGGTTATCAGTTCCTTTCGTAGTTAAGAAATTACTCAAAATAATTATTTATAATGTTTAAATTACGTTACTTGATAAATTATGAAATCAAGTTTTTTCACTGAAGAAGCACAAATTTACCTTAAAAATCCTCTTACTTTGTCTCTGATTACACAAAAGATACTTTTATGGAACTTTCACCCCTTTATAAACAAAACGTCGAGTCAACTGAAGTGAATATGCGGACAAGTTTCGTTTTCGCCCAAGAAAATCCTGATGTTTTCATTTGCATGACTGTTTAAAACTGAAAAGTTAATTCAACTACCTCAAAACAGCACTTTTTAATTTCTGAATATGATTAAGATTACTAATTTTAATGATGCTGACATTGTCAATGTTTCACTACCATTGATCCATGGTGAAATTGTTGTGAGCGGTGATAGTGAAGTATTGCTGTGCAATGAAAATTTATCCTTAGGATCTACAGCTTGGCCCGTTATAAATGGTAAATTCAAAGCATTCGTGCAGCTAATTGAAGGTGAAAACAGCATCAGAATTGAGCATAAATCCTCATGTGTTATTTTGAATTTGATATATGTACCGTTATACTTCAGAAGATTTATAAGATTAGTTTATATTAAATGTAAAGATGATAATGGCTCCTTTCAAGCTCCTAATACAGAAGATGGTTCTCTTCCTAGTGCATGCAAACGCATTACATTAGGTGCTCAAATGTTGCAAACTTTTACGTGGGACAAAATAAAAGAACATTGTTGCAACGGGAAGACATTCTGTCTAGAAGAAACTGATAGCAAAGTAATGTGTCATGTATTTACCAGTAAATTAACCGTCGAAGAAGCTCATAAATTAAGTGAACAAGAATTATGGTCACACTTCGCTGTTGAACTTATGAATTCGGATCTTAGATTAGGAAACAGATGTAAATTTTTAGCTTTCCTATCATTCACTAGATATTGTAATTTTTCTAACTTATCTCCCCAGAATCATAAAGAAGTTCTGAGACTAACTAGAGGTCAAGTAGCTTTAGGAGGAGGTGGTTTAGCCTTGTTCGGATCAGGATGTCTCCACACTTGGGCTGAAGATGTATCACAAATAGCTTGGAGATTTGGAGATAAAAGGAAGATAGACAGGAAAGTGTTCATGGATGATAGTGCTAACCGGTAAATGTCATTTATATGGTACTTATTTTTATTATCTCGTTGATCACAAACAAGATAATGAAATTAAAATAAAAATAAAAAATCCCACTAAATTTCTCTGTCCAAAGGTTTTTTAAAATCAATAGAAAGCAAGTTAAGCGATTTCATCATTGTCAGTTTATCGCTCATTCTGTGACTGCTTTGGTTTTAAATTAAGGTTAATTGGATAATGCATTTGTACCTCATTTATGTTTATAATTTGCTGGAAAACGAATGGTTGTTAAACTTGCTAAAAGACCTGTACAGCTCTAAGTATATGGTCGCAAATAAATAGCCAATGCTGTTGTTAAGAGCTAACACCATTCCTTGAAGTATTTAGTCTACAATGGAATACTCATCATAAATTATCTATATACAGGGTGTTCCGTAACAAAGTGTACAAACTTTGAGGGGAGTTAGAGGTGATGATAACAAGCAAGAATCACCTAGGAACATAGGTTCGGAAACGCATAGTTGACGAGCTACATATTTACAAAGTTGTCAAATTGTGTCAGAATGGTTCGTTATTACGACGGTTGGTTATTATCATTTCGGTGCATTTTTTTGGGCAACTGGCAGCAAAATTTCCACAGCCGCTTTAACCTTTCTTAAATATTTAATATTATGCAAAACCTTTGTTGGATATTAAATTAGTGACTACAGGTTTTATAGTACTTGAGCATCGCTTTTGCGACCCTATGTTCCCATGCGATTTGCTTCAAATTATCGTCCCCTCTAACAACCCTGAAACTTTGTTCCAATATTTAAGGGACACCCCAGGGTGGTAGGGTACAAGGGGAAGTAAGGGTTTAAGGGGAGGTAGGGGACATCACAAGCAATCAAAATTGCAGAACAATCCGTAGTCAGGAATGCCTTCATAAGACGCTAGCTGGCATTGTTTACAGAAGCACAGA
The DNA here is from genome assembly GCA_038373865.1 of Uloborus plumipes. Lineage (NCBI taxonomy): Eukaryota > Metazoa > Arthropoda > Arachnida > Araneae > Uloboridae > Uloborus > Uloborus plumipes. Next base: position 10,377 of record JAXGGA010001748.1, on the reverse strand, counting down.
AGCATACGTGCTCTCTCTCAGTAGTCATTTTAGCTGCAAGCGCCCACAGAGAAGTATGGAACGTTTCACGGATGCGGAGCTTGCAGGTATGCACCTTATTTATGATTTGGCGGCTAAATGGTTAAATGGAAGAGCGGCTCAGAGGGGCTGTATCGGGAAAGGTATTTGCAGAGAGAAACACCGGACCATCGAATGCTCAATAATTTGCATCGCAATTTGTGTCAATATGGGTCCCTACGAAATCATAGATATGATCACGCAGGCCACTACGTAGTCATAGTCTAAGAATGGAAGAACACGTACTGCGTAACATTAGAAGACATCCGAGTACCAGCGTACGAGCCGTAGCTACTGCTGTTGGAGGATCTACGACGTCTGCTCATCGTTCTTTGCGACGTGCACGCTTAAATCCATATCATCTACAACGCGTACAGTTACTGCTCCCCGCAGATTATCCTATTCGTGAACGTTTTGCACACTGGTATCTCAATCAATGTAGCCAAGATGTAAATTTCTCATCCTGCGTTTTAATGACGGATGAAGCATACTTTACGCGAGATGGGATGTTCAACTCCCACAATGCTCATTTGTGGGCTGATGAGAATCCCCATGGCGTAAGATTACAGACTGCTCAACATCGTTTTTCAGTAAATGTTTGGGCTGGTTTGGTTGGTGACATCTTAATTGGACCTTATTTGTTGCCATCTCCATTGAGATCTCAACAATATCTCATCTTTCTGCAAGAGGTTCTACCAACATTACTTAACTCTGTGCCACAACATGTCAGACGCCATATGTGGTTTCAACATGATGACCTCCCCATTATGGAACACATGTTCGGGAACATCTGAATCGTGTGTTTGGTCACCGATGCATTGGTCGTAATGGACCAGTTCCCTGGCCACCACGCTCTCCTGATTTAAACAGTCTCGATTTCTTTCTTTGGGGTACTTTGAAAAGTGCTGTGTACGCAACTCCTGTGGATTCAGAAATGGATCTTGTTGCAAGAATCGCCTGTGCTGCTGCAGATATCCAAGAAAATCCGGGTGTATTTGAGAGAGTTCGCCAGTCTATGATCCGACGGTGTAACGCATGTTTCGCTAACAATGGCGGAAACTTTGCAAAAAAAAAAAATGCATCGAAATGATAATAAAAAACCGTCGTAATAACGAGCCATTCTGACACAATTTGACAACTTTGTGAATATGTAGCTCGTCAACTATGCGTTTCCGAACCTATGTTCCTAGGTGATTCTTGCTTGTTATCATCCCCTCTAACGCCCCTCAAAGTTTGTACAATTTGTTACGGAACACCCTGTATATATATTTATCCATTTCACAACTTTTTTCTTTTATTAATGTTACTAATGCCACCTTTATGGCAAAAAGTAATCTAAACAGAGCTTTGGCCTGATAAAAAGTCATCAGCCTAACAGGTCTACCTAATAAAAAGATGCATTTTAAAAATATTTTTTCCTACCTACAACACTGCAATCAACTACGCAATTTTAATGTTTGAAAACTTAGCTTCTTTATGGTATGGCAAGTTGAGCAGTGTTCGAATTAAGCAATCGTTAGTCCAGGGCCGTCATTTCAAGTTTTTCCAGGGGGGGCAAAGGGCTCAAACACAATGCAATTTCATTGGAAAACATTAAAAACAATGCCCACTTATATGTAAATACATTTATCTCTCAAAGCCGGGGGGGGGAGCAATTGACCCCCCCTGCCCCCTAAATGACGGGCGTACGTTAGTCGTATTTTGCGACCAAAAGTTTTGGTTTGACGCCTAGATTTTTAAACCTAGGAGCCAAAGTTGACTTCTCAAGTTTCTTATCACTGACGCTTTTCCTTCCTGACTCATTGTATTGTGAAAAAGACCTGTCATTAGCCCATAGCATAAATAATAATTTTCAAATCAGTCATTTAAAATTTTAGGTTGTATATTTAATTGTTTTTCTTTCTGTTTTCAGTGGTTGGCACTGGGCTTGCTATTCAACTGGTCTTGGCGCTACATTACATGAGCTTGGACATACCTTTGATTTAGGCCACACAAAAGGCGGCATAATGGGAAGAGGATTCGATGATATTTATAAATATTTTATTGTTGATCTTTTCTATTATGATCACACATATCAGCAAAAGCATAATCCGTACTACCAGGTGCATACAAATATTTTTTTATTTTTATATTCTTTTTTTCATTCCTTCGTTAACCGTATTTTGCAATGTTTAAGTTTAAATTATTTTACTTAGTAGAAGTTCATTTCTCATGAGGATAATTTTCAAATCTTAAGTATATCATGAGAAATGATATTGAGTCACTTTTTAGCCTACTTTCCCGTTAAAAATAAAAGAAAGACGAAAAAAGTATTAAAAGTAGCTTAATGCATCGAAAAAATATCGCCAAGTCCAAAAAATATCGCCAAGTTAAAAAAAATATCGCCAAGTCCAAAAAATATCGCCAAGTTAAAAAAATAAAGAGGTAAAATGAATATCGAAAAATTAAAAATTTGAAAGTAGGGTATTGAGATGGGGAATTTGTGTGTCGGTCTGTCGGTCGGTCGGTCTGTCGGTCTGTCGGTCTGTCTGTCCCCCCCTAATAACTTTTGAATGAACATTCCGATTTGGACAAACTTTTTTTTGTTGGAAAGATCTCGGCGAGTACAGCTCATTCCCATGTTTGATTTTTTGATTTGAACAATTTTTGGTTCAACTTTGAGCCGTTCAAAAAACCGGTCCCGCGATACTAACTTTTTAATGAACAGTCCGATTTGAACAAACTTTTTTTTGTTGGAAAGAACTTTTCAAGGATACTTCATTCCCGTATCTACATTTTCGATTTGAACAATTTTTCGTTCAACATTGAACCGTTTAAGCAACCTTTCTCCACCTAATAACTTTTGAGTGAACAGTCCAACTTAAACGAGCCCAAAAAATATCGCCAAGCCTAAAAAATATCGCCAAGTCCAAAAAATATCGCCAAGTCCAAAAAATATCGCCAAGTCCAAAAAATATCGCCAAGTCCAAAAAATATCGCCAAGCCAAAAATATCGCCAAGCCCAAAAATATCGCCAAGTCCAAAAAATATCGCCAAGTCCAAAAAATATCGCCAAGTCCAAAAAATATCGCCAAGCCCAAAAAATATCGCCAAGTCCAAAAAATATCGCCAAGTCCAAAAAATATCGCCAAGTCCAAAAAATATCGCCAAGTCCAAAAAATATCGCCAAGTCCAAAAAATATCGCCAAGTCCAAAAAATATCGCCAAGTCCAAAAATATCGCCAAGCCAAAAAATATCGCCAAGTCCAAAAAATATCGCCAAGTCCAAAAAATATCGCCAAGCCTAAAAAATATCGCCAAGCCTAAAAAATATCGCCAAGTCCAAAAAATATCGCCAAGTCCAAAAAATATCGCCAAGTCCAAAAAATATCGCCAAGTCCAAAAAATATCGCCAAGCCCAAAAAATATCGCCAAGCCCAAAAAATATCGCCAAGTCCAAAAAATATCGCCAAGTTAAAAAAAAATATCGCCAAGTCCAAAAAATATCGCCAAGTCCAAAAAATATCGCCAAGCCCAAAAAATATCGCCAAGTCCAAAAAATATCGCCAAGCCCAAAAAATATCGCCAAGTCCAAAAAATATCGCCAAGCCCAAAAAATATTGCCAAGTCCAAAAAATATCGCCAAGCCCAAAAAATATCGCCAAGTCCAAAAAATATCGCCAAGCCCAAAAAATATCGCCAAGCCCAAAAAATATCGCCAAGTCCAAAAAATATCGCCAAGTTAAAAAAAATATCGCCAAGTCCAAAAAATATCGCCAAGTTAAAAAAATAAAAAGGTAAAATGAATATCGAAAAATTAAAAATTTGAAAGTAGGGTATTGAGATGGGGAATTTGTGTGTCGGTCTGTCGGTCGGTCTGTCTGTCCCCCCTAATAACTTTTGAATGAATATTCCGATTTGGACAAACTTTTTTTTGTTGGAAAGATCTCGGCGAGTACAGCTCATTCCCATATTTGATTTTTCGATTTGAACAATTTTTAGTTCAACTTTGAACCGTTCAAACAACCGGTCCCGCGATGCTAACTTTTGAGTGAACAGTCCGATTTGAACAAACTTTTTTTTGTTCGAAAGAGCTTATCAAGGATACTTCATTCCCGTATTTACATTTCCGATTTGAACAATTTTTCATTCAACATTGAACCGCTCAAGCAAGCTGTCACCCCTAATAACTTTTGAGTAAACAGTCCGAAAAAAATGACTGACTGTGCAGACGATTTTTTGTTTATTTATTCATTTGTTTTATTGAATTTATTATTATTATTATTATTTTTTTTGGCAGACGATTTTTTTTGTAACAAAAATGTTTCATTCACTAGGGCATTTTATTCTTAATTTATATTTAACAACTGGCAACGGATTAAAAGTGAAATTCGAGACATTTTATCAACGGACGAGTTTTTTTTTTCTTTTTTTTCTTTTTTTTTTCTTTCTTTGATAAAATGTGTTTTGATGTACTTTGTACTTTTAATTTTTTTTTGAAAACAATTGAGGAATTTTTCTACGGAAGAACTGTAACAGTTACATTCTTTAAAAGGTGCGACAAAACTTTATTTATTCATTTATTTACTTTTTATGTGTCTATTTCATCTGATGAGAGAGGTATATTTTGCTTTTAAAGGTATGTTTGACATAATTTTTAGTCTTAGATAATCAAGAGAATAATGATCAGATGCTAGAATGCCGATGTCGATGTACGGGAAAGTAGGCTCGTTTAGTTCTTGACAGAACTTCTTGTTATTTCTTGCAAAAACTGGAAAATTGATGAATTAATAGCACTGCTTAAAATTCATCAAAATAAACTCAGCATGTGAACTGAAGACTGCTTAGTGCCCAATATACTTAATTATAGCTGTATGGCATCGAGTTTTTATGTTATTTTATTACATTTAAAATTTTAAAGATTATCAGTGTTTAACAAATTAGTTTGCTCTCTATGTAAGATAATTTTGTATAGTAAGGGCAGTGCTGAAGACGAATCCAGCCTTTGGTTTAGAACAAGGTCATTATTGGAAAGGATAGATCAAAGATCAAATTTAGCAACCGTACGGATCTTGAATGAATTTTTCAAATTATAATTAAATGTAGTTTTTCAACAAAAATGAAGTTTTAATCTTGTCTTATTTTTGATCTATGCTCCAACAATGGACACTATACTTTTCACTTTAACCCATTTATGCCCAGTGTCCTGAAAACGGGACGCTTGTTAGTTACTGCATACACAAACCTGTAATGGGTATATCCTTTTACTAAAGCTGTTTCTCACAAGTTAAATAGTCCTTCTTCTTGAGAAAATCAGTTAGAGCCACTAGTTGGACATCAGAGTTTATTTATTGACAGCTATTTTCAGACAAATCAGTCAAGCAACGATCCAGCATGGGTAGCCACAGAAAGTAATTTTTTTTATGCGAACTTATTTTTCACAAAATTAAACTATTTTAAAATGATTTGCTTGAAATGGATCACAGATGCCTTCTGTAATATTACTTTGCAAAAATAAAGTCAAATAAGCTCGTATTTTGCTCACATATCTGCAAAATATTCCATAAACAGTAGTTAAATAACTTAATAAATATGGCAACGGCGAACTATTTTAAGCCTAAAATGTATGTAAAACATTCCAAGTAAGAGTTTTAAGCAGATAAAAATTGAAAAAAATTGTTGAAACAAACTTGGGTATAAATGGATTAATGAACCTGTAACTAGATTTAATTCCATGATTAAATCTAGTTACCATGTGAAAATTTTCAAATTATTCAATCGAGGGGTTATAATTATGTGGAACAGATAAGAAGCACAAAAAAAAAAAAAATACATATATATATATATATATATATATATATAAGAAATTCTGTCAAACTGTTATTTAGAACACTCTTAAAATGAATTACTATTAAGACAAACTACATTTTAAATCCCCACCCTATGGTTTGTAGTGTATTGTTCTTTGGATGAGACAAACAACGGTTTTGACGAACTGACTTTAAATTTCCGTTTAAGTTTTTTTTTTACAATTTACTACAGTAGTTAGAGTTGGAGATGTATGTTGTGCAATACCACTTGGTGACGATCATAAATAATCATTCTTGTGATTGGTCTACAATGTGTTAATGTTTTTTCACATTACAAAATATTTTTCAAAATCAAGGAAATTTTTGTAAATAGTCTTTTGTTCTGCTATATTTTCTCATATTTTCTCTAAGAGTTTTTCATTGATCATTTATGTAGAAAAATTTTTGGATTTTATTTACAGAAATCTTCTATCCATAATCAAACAGTTCCATTCACTTTGTCACCTTTGGCTTCATGGAAGTCCAGTGCCGAAACTTCCCTTCAGTATCTTCAAACTCAAACAGAGAATGATAAACAAGTGCCTAGTGAAGTTTTCAATGCCAGTTGTAAGTATATAAATATATTGTTTCATTAATCTCTCAGTAGTGTAGCCAGGTCCATCATTTAGAAGATCAGGGAGGATTAGTTGTCCTCACTGGATTTTTGAAACAGTTATTGTACATATTTGAATGTATTTTGCTAATATTTTTCCTTTTTTGAATGTGTTGAATGTGTCCCTTTGCCCCAGAAAACTGTAAAATGATGGCTCTGAGTTCAGTGTATGGCAGATAAGCAGTTATAACCACATGACTCTTTTAATATATATATATATATATATATATATATATATATATATGCATGTGCTTACGTGTGAATGGTGCATGTAATGCTATAAACAATCTAACCTTCCTTCTTACCAAGAAAATTTTCTCTCTATGCCAGTGTAACTATTTACACTGCTCGACATTGAAAATGCAACACCAAGAAGGAGTGGTCAGAAATTGATGAAATTTGGTAAGAAGACAGAGACAGCATGGAACAATAAGTGATATTTATTTTAAAATAAATAAGCAAAATTTAGAGCGAGGACGGCGTCGGCTCAGTAAGAAGTAGGACCACCGCGGACAGCGATGCACGAAGAAACACGTCTAGGCATGGAGTCAATAAGCCTGCGGATGGTGTCCTGAGGGATGGCACTCCATTCCCTTTCAACCATTTGCCACAGTTCGTCCTCTGAACGAGGCAGTGGCAGGTTCTGCAAACGACGTCCAATCACGTCCCACACATTTTCGATTGGTGACAAGTCAGGAGAGTATGGTGGCCAGGAAAGCATCTGTACACCTCGTAGAGCATGTTGGCTGATTCGAGCACTGTGAGGCCGGACGTTATCCTGTTGAAAAATTGCATTTGGCAGACCCTGAAGGTAGGGGATTGCCACCGGCCGTAGTACATTATCTACATATCGTTGGGCCGTCATAGTGCCCCGAATATGAACTAGAGGTGATACGGAATTGTATGCAATAGCGCCCCAAACCATTATGCCACGTTGTTGCGCTGTGGGGCGTTCCACAGTTACTGCCGGATTCGATCTTTCTCCACGTCGACGCCACACACGTATGCGATGACTATCGCTGGACAAACAGAAGCGGGATTCATCTGAGAACACTACGGTTTGCCATTCTGCCATCCACGTCGCTCTGGTCCGGCACCATTCCAAACGTTGGAGTCTGGGGCAGGTCAATGGCAGTCTTCTTAGCGGGCGCCGTGATTGCAGGCCACGTGCAACCAGTCGACAGGAAATGGTTCTGGTCGACACAGGAACATCCAGGGTACCTTGCACGTGCTGCAGAATCGACGTACAAGTGACTTGCGGGTCCGCCACAGCTTGTCGGTGAATCCGTCGATCCAAGCGGTCTGACGTCACTCTGGCTGCACCTGCACCCCTCAATGTGGCTACATTTCCTCTTTTCAACCATCTCCGACACAGCCGATGCACAGTGCTTGCATCCATGTGGGTATCAGCTGCAATTTGACGTATGGACCAACCTCCCCTTCTCAGTCCGATCACCATACCCCTTGTAAAGTCGTCTATATGCTGGAAATGTCTTTGTTGAGGACGGCGTGGCATTTCCTCCTATCACACGTATCCTTCGAGACAAAAACCAAATTACTCCGATAATTAGTCGGGCAGAAAAAACAAAATGAACATAGCCCACTTTTCAACTTCATTCTCTTATATCTTACTTCATGTGCGTCCGAGAGCTGCGCATTTCATATCATTTGCATAACTCAGTGACGTGCGTCTACGGTAAAATTTGCATGAATTTCTGACCACTCCTTCTTGGTGTTGCATTTTCAATGTCGAGCAGTGTATATTGAATTCAAGGAAAAGTGATAGCGGAAGTGAAGGAAGAGGGTTGTTGTTTGGCGCCAAAATTTGCCATTTGCATAAATTAATCATTGGATTGACGATTCTGTGCTTGAACATTCCATTTGTCTGCTTTGTGCTGTTCTCAACATCCCAGCGCCTCAATAGATAACGGTATTGCCAAGTATCCCATTGATTTGTTTACTTCCACTATCCGCTCTCACTGAATTCATTATTAACATTTATGCTATTTTAAAATTATTTTGTATCTTTTGACTTTTACTGCTGTTATATTTCTAAAGCCTTTGAGCCTCTTCATCTCATAACTGAATTTATCTCAGTCTGCTAGATAATTTTTGATATTCCTCAGATTAGAAATAATTTTTTAATTTTGTTTCATTTTTTTTAGTAAATGAAAAACCTTGGAGTCTTCCTACTCTTCCAGAGAAATGGTTTACTGATGCTACTTATGCTGTGAATGTAGGCCAAGCTTACTGGGAGCGATCCTCTGCCTTATTACTGTATTATCACAAGTAAGGACTTACTAAAAATGTTATTTTTTGCATCTGTTAAAAAGAAGAAATTCTGCCAACCAAACAGTTGCATTACAAATCTCAGGCTATTCAGACTGACTTTTGAAAAGTCACATGAATAGTAGATGTGGTCTTTGCTGGCAATACATTTGAATTAAAATGGACAGTTATTTTTCAAAAAATCATGTTATTTTAGTTAGTTAAAAATCTATTTTAAATATCTAAAAGAAATAATAAAATAAAAGCAGTAATATTTGTTGGATCAGGCAAAAACAGAACAGTATTCATAATTTTATAGCCTTATCTACAATGTATCTGAGCTCCCTTCCTCAATTTTTTTCATGTTGTTATATTTAGTTTCAACAGAACAAAAACCACACCTGCAGAAAATGCCTCAGGAGGTGAGGGCCTCAGTTTTGCTCCCTTAGATCCATCACTGCCTAATTTGGTGTATGTGCGTGTTACCATGACCGTAAAAGACTAAGACTGCCTTTCCCCATAAAAGATATAAATTTTAGACTGCTTCGATCCTTAGCTGGGCCCTTAGTTTTCAACTAGGCTGACATGGCCTCTCAATTGCCCTCTGTGTAACAAAATTCCATGTAGAAGTAGAGTAGGAGGTGGAGAAACCAGACTCTTATTGAAAAATGGAATCTCCCTGGATGTAACGGCAATTCTGTGTACCAGCATGTTTCACTAATGCTTTCATGAATGAGGTTGACTGATCATCTATAAAAAGAGTCAAATAACTGAAGTATTAACAATAAAGAAGTAACAATGACAAGTCCTCCATGACAAGTACTGTCAATTGCTATGCAGGATTACTGCATAGATATTTCCTGTGTTACCCTAGGGATACATGTTAAACATCTGTAGACAATTACATAACTTAGGTTTCATTTTAAATTGAATTTATTGCAACAAAGTAATTACAATATTCACAAGTCTGCTTTCATTTTATCCCATTCATTATGAAATATTCTGTATAGACACGTAATTTGCGAAATAAATAAGCAACCAAAAGGTAAAAATTGAATGTCAAGTTACAAAAATGAAGAAGTTTTTGATTAACAAATATTTCAAATTAGCATGCTGTTTTTATTTTTTTCTTTTTTATTATACTCCATTTATATTTATTTTTAGGTGGTTTAATGATCATGAAGATGAGTCTACTCTTTCTTTGACGAGGTACGTAACTATTCAGTTGCATTAATTCTTAATTTTAAATTGCCATTTGTGGAATTTTTTTTATTTTCGATTGATTCCCTTAACCCTCTCGAGAGAACAGGATTTTTCAGTCAACGCTTTTTAAGCACAGGAGAAAACTCGAACTGTATGCTTTCCAAACGGCAACGCATTTTCGTAGTGGTGAATTCGTCCCCCCCGAACGAGTTTAAGTTGAAAAGGAACTTGTCACTTCAGGAAGTCCTTCCTGACATGACAGGTGAAGGTTCTACACCGCCCACATTCTTCCCTCTTTTGTAACCACGGCTAACAGTGCTTAGCGATAACCACGTGGAGGAAATACGTACCTATTGTTGATTCAAACTCGAGTGCAATGTATAAACTAAATAAGTTGGAGGGCAAACT